>JBBPTP010000115.1:0-13113 GCA_038094195.1 Pulveroboletus aff. carminiporus | reverse complement strand
AGGCATTGTCATATCGGCCTCCGTCCTTTCCTCTAGATCTACAAAGCTCCACCTCCAGTGTCGTGCATGCAAATCAACGAAGATCATATATCCCCCTGGTGGTCTCGGTGGTCTCGGCAGTGGCTCTGACAGAGGACTCCCAAGGGTTTGTGACGCTCCCGAGTTGGAGAATCAGAAGAAAGATTGTCCACTGGATCCCTACATCATTGTTCATTCGAAGTCCAGTTTTGTGGACCAACAAACGCTCAAGCTCCAGGAGGCACCGGATATGGTTCCGGTTGGGGAGCTTCCACGGCACATTCTCCTTTCAGCCGATAGATATCTTACGGGGAAGGCTGTTCCTGGCTCGCGTATCATCGCGACCGGGATTTACTCAACGTTCAACTCGGCGAAAAATGTGAGCCTTCGATGGTTTCCTTTTTCTCCTTAGTACTAAGGACCGACCCAGAAATCTGCGGGACCAGCTGCTCTCCGGCAGCCATATCTTCGTCTGGTTCACGTTGAACTATCGTCTCCATCCGTAGGCGGTGGAGTCTCGAACCCCTTTGGAGCGCAGTTCACTCCTGAAGAAGAAGAGGATTTCGCTGAGATGGCACGCAGTGAAGGTTTCTACGAACGCTTCGCGAAAAGCGTTGCTCCAAGTATTTATGGTTGCCTGGGTATGTTTTCCTGTTGCAGGAGGCAAGTCACTGATGGTATTCAGACATCAAAAAGGCAATCGCTTGCCTGTTGTTCGGAGGCTCGAAGAAATTATTGCCTGATGGGATGCGATTGCGAGGAGACATCAATGTATTACTACTCGGAGATCCTGGTACAGCTAAAAGTCAGTTGCTCAAATTTGTGGAGAAGGTAAGACTCGTTATCATATGCTCCAGTTGTTGGCAAACCGTGTCCACAGGCTGCTCCGATTGCTGTGTACACTTCGGGTAAGGGCTCAAGTGCGGCGGGTCTGACAGCTTCGGTGCAACGTGATGCAGTCTCTGTAGGCTGTGTGAAACATACATTGGACGTCACTAATTTCACTCGATTAGCGCGAATTTTACCTTGAAGGTGGTGCGATGGTTCTCGCTGACACTGGTGTAGTGTGTATCGACGAGTTTGACAAGATGCGCGACGAGGATCGTGTTGCCATCCATGAGGCCATGGAACAGCAGACGATATCGATAGCAAAGGCAGGTATCACCACAGTTCTGAACTCCCGAACGAGTGTTCTTGCAGCAGCAAACCCGGTCTGGGGTAGGTACGATGAAGGACGAAGTCCGGGCGAGGTAATTTTTTTGATATTCCTGTCGATTCCGGGACTTGACCTTGTTATTCCCATACAGAACATTGATTTCCAGACCACCATCCTATCTCGATTTGATATGATATTCATAGTCAAAGATGAACACAACGAGCAACGTGATCGAGTTGGTCATACCATCTTCTTCCGGTCCATTTTCTTAGCTCCCGAGTAGATGATTGCAAAGCATGTCATGAATATCCATATGAACAGGCCAAATCAGAATGCTGAGAATGGCGAGGTTGTTGGTGAGATCGATATTGACAAGATGAAGAGATATATTGCGTATTGCAAGAGGCATGTCTCGTTTCCTAGCCGAGATTCACTGATCCCGACGTGCCTTGCAGTAAATGTGCCCCTCGCCTATCCCAAGATGCTCAGGAAATGTTAAGTAGTCACTTCGTTAGCCTGCGAAAACAAGTTCAGCAGGTCGAGAGAGACAACGACGAACGAAGTTCAATACCAATCACAGTTCGGTTTGTCCAACAACGATTGGTCCTCTGCCTTTGCTACTAACAATCACATCTGTAGTCAACTGGAAGCCATCATCAGGATATCTGAGTCACTGGCTAAGATGACCTTATCTCCCATCGTACAGGATCAACATGTTGAAGAAGCGATACGTCTGTTCAAATTCTCGACCATGGATGCAGTGTCGGCAGGTTCTGTCGATGGACTGTCTCGAGGTGAGCTTAACGAAGAGATGGGCCGCATAGAAAAGGAGCTCCGGCGGCGGTTGCCCGTAGGATGGAGTACAAGCTACCAGAGTTTGGTCAGAGAATTTGTTACACAACAAGGCTATTCAAATCACGCTCTCGAACGCACGTTATTCATCCTGGAGAAGAGAGAGATCATTAGGTTCAGCGGGCAAAAGAAAGTCGTTCACAGGTAAGTATGATATAGTTCAGTAGTGATCTCGGGCTCATTGACACAGAGTTGGGGTATGATATTATCTTTGGTTTGGTCATGCTGTAATGATACGATGTTCTGTGTGTATCTTTTTCGTGCAGCCAATAAACATCGACCTATTATGCAAATGTGTGACCTTTACTATTGCCCGCCTAGCTCAATCGGATAGAGCGTCAGACTCTTAGACTAGGCAATCTGAAGGCTGCGAGTTCGACCCTCGCGGTGGGCTACATGTTTCTCTTTTCCTTTTTTGCTTTTTTTTTGAGAAGGGGGAATAATTATTATCGTGTTGGGACCCCTTTAGGCCAACCTAGACGCATTCTTATAATTATTACAGTGCATGATTACCTTGAAAGAAAGAAAGAAAAAAAACCTTGTAGCCCACCGCGAGGGTCGAACTCGCAGCCTTCAGATTACTACCTTGTACCTTGTACAAATGTAAAAGTCTGACGCTCTATCCGATTGAGCTAGGCGGGCACATTGCCCAATAACATATATACATGTGATTGACAAACGTCATGTGACGGTTGGATATCCACGTTTGTTTGTAGTCTCGTACGAACCTGTGATGTCAGACAACGAAACTAAGTTGAGGTAGGCTGTAGCGGCTCTTGATCCTAAATATCCCTTCAGCCACCCAAGCAGATTGTCGTCCTCTTCCGAAAATGGCTTGCCCGTCGGAGTCATCGAGATTTCGTCTGGCTCTGAAGACGGTGTGTGAGTAGTTAGACTTTATCATCGTGCAATTCCCCTCTCTGAATTCCAGTGAACCGACTGTAGCAAGTTCAGATCTATGTGGAAAGGGGAAACTAATCACGGGTCGGGCTCTATTCGAGGGAATGATGTTATCGAATTAACCGATAGCGACTGGAGCAACTCTGACCTCCCAGACATGCTATCCCCATTGGTCACAGCGCCACGGAGGAATGGATCTACGGGGCCGAAGAGACAGCAACCAGCATCAGGGAAGTTCATACCATTGTACGTTGATACAAGTGACGAAGAATCGGACAAGGACTGCATTCTCGTATTGTGCGTACTAGCGGCACGACATCCTGTTTTTCTTATTCTGTCTAGGAATGATCCTCCAAACTCTAGAAGGCCAATTCGAAATGTCTCTCCTGCCAAAGGTTCAGTTTGGATTCTTCTGACATACCAAGAGAAACTTGACTGGATCCTGTTTTGTGGTGTAGGTCAAGACGTTGCAAAGGGCAACCCGGTCCTCGATTTTCCGAAGAGAAATCCTATTCCAGAGTTGTCTCAGACTAAACAAAAGCCCCCCAGTAAAAGAGTCGGGCATTTAGCTCATAGGGCAAAGGAGGAAGCTCGGCGACAGAAGTATGCCACTGATCTGTTCGCTCAGCTCAACAAAGATGTATTCGGCGATCACCTCCCAAAAAATACCACTCTGGAATGGAACAACCGCTTGTTGACAACTGCGGGACGAGCACGCTGGCAGCGGTGAATGAACCACGCCTCCAATGGCCCGAATCGTGTTAAATAATTCTTTTAGATCACGTGATGGCGTGTGTACCACGAAGATTGAATTGGCATCAAAGATCTTGGACTGTGACGGTAGATGTTGCTGTTTCAGGCGCAACACGTTGTACTAATAGTCTGAACGGGTCAATTAGAACGCATTCGAAATACCTTATCTCATGAGATGTGCCACTTAGCATGTTGGGTGATTGACAACCAGCCCCAGGAAGGACATGGTCGAATTTTCAAATCATGGTCAGTACTATGCCTTTCTCGAATTCGATCTATTATTGAAAAGAAAAAAAATGTGATTGTTAGGGCGAACAAAGTGATGTATAAGCATCCTGATATCCACATTTCAGTAAGCCACACTTGGCTAAAAAAAGCATTGTACTGATCATGTTAGACCCAGCACAACTATGAAATATTATACCCATTTGAATGGAGTGAGCCTGTCCCTGTATCTTCCTTGGTATTTCTTTCAATCTTACTTGTTCCTCAGAGTGTGACAAGTGCTCCAAGATGTAAGTGCTATGAGGTCCTATTGGCAATGTTTAACCAATCTTTCCTAGCTATGGTAGATATTCTAAATCTATACAACCAGAACAATGCAGTGAGTCAAAGCACCTGTATACAGTGTTTACCTGTACAACTATGATGTTTCTCTGGGACAGTGTGTGGTGCCTGTAAAGTGGGCAGGCTAATTCCTTTATTTGTTGGAAGAAAGTCAATGGTCTCCAAGATAACTGTGGCAAAACTGCAAGGTGCAGACAAATCATTCTAGTGCTGAATGTTGATGACATATTGCCAGGTTCTCTACACTCAATGGTTGAGGGTCCATCAAGGAATATTGGTCTTATCACACAGCAGACTCCTCCACTCTCAACAAATCTTGATAATGATACCTTGGACCTTGTGAATACCCTTCAAGGCATATCTGCCAATGATACAAGGGAACTGGCTGTTGAGTTTTAAGAATTGCATTCATGTATTTCTCTTTCAGCTCCCAAGGAGTATTTTTTTTAGAGATCTGATGAATAGATGAAATGCAGTGTGAAAATAATGAATGAAAAATGTTACATATGGTGAACTTGGAATTTAAGTATGGTATAAGTGTGTGAGGAAGAGTTACTAGGCCACTTCAAGCTGACCAATGGCCCTCACTTTTAATGGTGACTACACACCACATCAGCAAACTAACTGTCAGCTAGACAGACTAGAGTAGGCTGGATGGCTAGTTAATGCTTTCAACTCTTCCAACAAAGTACTCAACTGGCTATTCTGTCCAGTCAAACCAACACTGTTTGCAAAGGGATAAATGTCTGCATGATGTAACTTCATAAATAGTAGGTAAGTAACACAAACGATGTAGCACGCGTGAAGTAGTGTACTTCAATACCATAGCACATGAGGTCGCTCTAGAGTGTATCTACGTGTCTGTCCCAACGTAACTTGGGCCATCGGACGATGGTATGTTTACTCACCATTCGTCCACACTTCGCCATTCTTCCTCTTTGATGTGCAACCATTCGTGGTTGATCATATCCCGTGCTTCTTTACGCTCTCGCTGATCGACCGCGAGCATGGGCTCCAGGAAACCACAAAGATCTGTGGCCGCAGCGCTCGACAACAAATATTTTTCCACCATCACGCGATACAGTGGCCATGGCTTCAGAGTCTTGATGTACCGCAGTGCACCTTAACATAGAATTGAGAAGCGAACCAACAGCACGCGTGAATGACTGACCAGTGTGATCAAACAGCTCTCTACTATACCTACCCCCCATCTTCGCCTCCAGAGGAAAATCACCCATGAGCTCGATGATCTGCGCCATATGATCATCATCCTTAGTGAATAGTTCGCCCTGCCCATGCGGATCGAAGAGGTACTCGGCAGTCAATAGCTCAAAGGCGACACATGCCACGCTCCACATGTCGGCTCGGGCTCCCCAGTCATGCCGCCCGAGTATAGCTTCAGGGGCACGATATTGGCGGGTCTGGATATCTTCAGTAAAATGTTGTTTTGTGGGGGTTGCGTTGCCTAGATCGGCAATCTTGATCGCGAGGGGGGCATACTCGAGGGGAGTCGGGGGAGGCTGGGGAGTAGGACAAGCAGTGGTGGTCGTGGTGGCTGAGTCGCTCGTAGAAGAGGAATTTGTCCGTCGAGGAGCCGTCCTAGAGAGTAGTGATGGACCAATGGGAGCGTGAGGAATATCATTTGGGGAATGTGATTGGATGAGAGGCGAGGCTGGTGGCTGCACATCAGAATTGCGCGAGTCCAGTAGAGAGTTAGAGACTGCGACGGAGGCCATCTTGGACAACGCGGGGATATCTGCACTCTCCACGGAAGTCGGTGGAGTGCTCAGGGTGCTGTTGATACCAGCATGCATTGAAAAGGAGGAAGTGGTTGATGCAGTGGATGGACTGCTAGATTGTGGGTCAACGGGATGGGCTTTGGGATCTGAAGAGATAAAGTGCTTCGAAAGACTGCTGGCAGACGAGGTTCCGTGTGACGGAACGGTGGGCGGGAAGTGACTACGAAGACCAGGGCTGCCTGCACTGGCGCTGATGCTACCGCATCTAGATGAAGGGCTCGATAACGGTTGTGAGTCGAAAATCTCGACGTGTCGTTCGCGAGTGGGTGGTCGGCGGTTGGGGATGGTCATGCCCAAGCGAGATTTAGTAGGGTGAGGCACACCGACTTGGCGTGAACGAGGAGAGGGGGACACGGAGAGTTCTGCGAGGATGTGCGCCTCGACGTCGGGGATGGAGATGACTAGGAAGGAAGTTGAGGCGATAAAAGAAACGAAGAGGGAGAACATACGGATGTTCTCAGGCTTGATGTCCGTGTGCACTAGGTCACATTCATCATGGAGATACTGGAGACCAAGAAGGATCTGCTTGGTGATTAGCTTGACAAGGGGTTGCGGTACGCCCTTTTTCTTGTTGCGCTCGATGAGGGCCAGGAGATTCTCTCCGAGAGGTTCGAACACGATGCATATGTGATTTTCTGGTCCAGGGTGCGTGAAAGAGTCAAGGAAAGAGACGATGTAAGCACGGCCGGGGTGGGAAGGATTTGCGGACGATACTTTGGAGAGGAGCTCTATCTCGTCGCGGGCTGTGTCAGAATAACGGGAAGCGGACTTGACGACCTTGAGGGCAGAATAGCGAGATTGGCTGGGGGAGATGAAAAGGTAGACAAAGAGAGGTGAGCGTGGGACGCACTGGGTATCGTGAACGAGCCAGACGGTGGAGAAGTGGCCCCAACTACGGAAGGGATGAGAAAGGGCTCAAGGAGGGAGGAGGCGTAATACCCGAGTTTTCTGACGACGAGATAGCGGCCGTCCTTGAAGACGTCGTTGATCTTTACGGGCAGATAGCCACCAGCGTTGTAGTCTGCTGGAGACTCCTCCTCCTTCGAAACATTGTCTTGGACGGGGACAATCTTTGGGCCTGATGAAGTGAGTACGTACTGATATTTAGCGCATGGCTCCTTTGGGGCCATAAAATGCGAGGGGGGAGGAGGACGAAGCACCCGAACACGGATCCGGTCCAAGTATCGGAGCGGGCAGGATCCAAATTTCAAAGTCACAAAGTTACACTGCATGCAGCAAACACCATCAGCCGCCCAGCCTCGTCCACACCGCCCACGCCGTCCACGACGACGTCCGCGACAACCCCCGCGACGACCCCCACATCCAGCACAGTCGCCATGCCCGTCCCCTTGTCCGACAACTTTATCGGCGCCGTCAAGGACGAATGGCGGCTCTTCAGGTATCCGCCCTCATATAGCTCATCGCTTCCCCCTCATTCTCCCTTTTTCCCCCCAGCGATCGCCTCAGTGACTACACTATCGGCGTCCCAATCGGCTTCGGCGCGTCCTCTGTCGTATACGCAGCCGTATACACCCCTCCTCCCCCGGAACCTCCCCGTCCATATCCCTGCGCGCTCAAGGTCCTCGATCTCGATTCCCTTCCTCTGCGTTCTCTTGCTCTTCTTCAGCGCGAGACCCAACTCATGTCCCTTTCTAAACACCCAAACGTCCTTCGCGTACGTGGAAGCTGGATTGACGGACACAAGCTCTACATCGCCCTTCGTCTCATGAACAAGGGCAGCGCCGCGGACATCATGAACTACGCTTGGCCCAGCGGCATGGAGGAGGAGGTCGTAAAGTGCATCCTCAGACAGGCCCTGGAAGGCCTCAAGTCAGTCCTTCCTTCCCACCCTCAATCCTTCTAACAGTCCTCCATCCAGTTACCTTCACATAAATGGCTTCATTCATCGCGATGTAAAGGCAGCTAACCTACTCGTCGACGACGATGGCACTGTCCTAGTGGGTGACCTTGGCGTTGCTGCTTCCCTCGTAGACGAGGGCGAACAATCAGCCGCCCATCCCACTAGCTTTGCCACCCCAAACGTAAAGTTCGACCTCCCGTCTCGCCCAAAGTATTCTGATGACGCCGTCCCCCTTTCACGTCCACCCCTCGGCAAACGCAAGTCTTTCGTTGGTACTGTGCGACCCTGCTTACCCTTTGCTGCTAATACCTCCACTCACCTGCCTTTCATAGCCATGTTGGATGGCCCCAGAGCTCATCCAGGGAAAACGTTACGACGCTAAGGCTGACATTTGGTCATTTGGAATTACTGCCATAGAACTCACACAAGGCCATCCGCCATCTTCGCGCGAGAGTGCACAGACCGTCCTCCTCCGAACGTGTGTCTCGCGTTACCGTCTGATGCGCGGGCTGTCCGTTCACCGATCTATTTCCTCTTAGCGTCCAAGGGAAACCCCCAACCCTAACTCGGGAAGGGGGCGTACACCGTTATTCTCGTGCGTTCAAGGAGATTGTTGATGCCTGCCTCGCCAAAGATCCGTCGAAACGGTGGGTAGTTCGATGTCGCTGTTCGTGGTGTGGATCACTCATTCGCTCTCATATATAGTCCAACAACGGCTGAACTTTTACAGACCCCATTTTTCAAGGGTGCAAAGAGGAAGTCATACCTCATCGGGACAATATTGGATGGACTTCCTCCGCTCGCCATGCGTCAAGAACGGCGTCGCCGTCCAGACAGCCTAGGGGCTCAGCATACCACGGATTCGTGGGACTTTAGTTCGACTACCATAAGTTCCAAAACACCCTCTCTCAGTGGACCTGGTCCAAGGATAGTACAGAAGACCACACCCTTGAGCATTTCCCCCGAACGCAACCACGAACCAGAGATCCACGGTCGTTTATCCAATGTGGATTCCCCACGGCAAGCCACCATGGAAACCAACGCGACAAGCTCGTCGTTGAGGCCAGAAACTCTGCCCCATCCGCATCCCACAACCCCAATCCCAATGGCTCGGCACGATGAGAGCTTGGTATACCAAATCCCCTCCCCGTCCTCGCACCCTTCGGTAGTAACGCCGCCTAATTCAATCACCCCATCAGCGTCTCCGAGCCTTTGGAACAAACTTACCCGGAGATCTTCTCGGAACGCACTGGTTGACGACGAACCTCCTCGGGGTAATAGTATCTCGCGATTCCTGGGTAGACGCGGTTCCTCCGTGTTGGCCCAGCACCCGAACTTTTCTCCCTCATAGTCTTGGGTTTTTGCTCTCCCAATGCTTGCTTCATAAGTTCGTATGCGCGTTCCGTGCTTTATCACGTTCGACAGCCACCCTCTTGCCTACATGCTATGCTATTTATTGGTTTTGGTCTAGTGGTTATGGTTTCACTCAAGGCCTCTAGTTGTCTGTATCCGTGGATTACATGAATTGTAATGGTATCGGCCTTTATCCAATGATGAGTTTACCATCAGCATCATTGAATTCATATGGAGGAATCTCCAGGTTTAACTGTGCAGAAGGGTTTTCAATCACGGAGGTTGAACCAGAAATAGCCCTTACTGGTGCTGGTCCCTTGCGCGCGCGACCAGCTGCGGAACGCATCTTAGCAGAAGGTATCACTGCAACAAATCAAACTTACAAATATCATAATGCGATCCATGACAAGGGCAGAACCACCCTCCGAAATCACCTGCCTCACCAATTGGGACACAACCTAGATGAGTGCAAACACCAAGCATGACCAGCCACTCGGGTTTCTTCGTTCGGATCTCGTCACTCTCTGGGTCTCTAAACGATTTCCAGTTGGCGCTCCTAGCCTCTTGGATTTCGTCGGGTGTACGGTGACGAATAAAGACAGGCTTTCCGCGCCATTTGATGATTACGTTTTTGCCTTCCGGGATACTGGCAAGCTCGACTTCAGTCTTTGCGAGCGCAAGGACATCGGCGGAGGCGGCCATCGTCTCAAGGAAACCGGTGATGGTAGACTTGGCGACAGAGGCGGACAGGACGCCAAGAGAGCCGACCATAAAGTACGACATGGCACGGTTGGCTTCGTTCGACCTGGGGCGATACGAGGAAAAATCAGGAACGTCGGGAGCCTCTTTTGCAACAGCAGAAGTGTGAAAGAGACGAGGCTGGTAGAAGGCCGTTGTGTGTGGTGCTTTTTTTTTTGGATTAGCATATACAGGCGTTTACTCTCGAGGCGTGCTCACAAACGTAAGTCCTAGAGACAAGGCCTACAGGAGTCGTCCTTACGCCACCAGTGAAGCTCCTCGGCATGTCCGAACGAGAAGCAACACCATGTCCGTGGTTGTAACCGTCCGTGGGGCCATGGGCGGCAAGGTTGAGGCGGGGCACGCTGGGCACGCCGGCGGGGAGGATGCGGACGGTGGGGGGGAGGTTGACCGATTTTCTGACGGCTTGGAAGGAGGCCATTTCTGGCGGTGATGAGTGTCGGACGCTAGTTGTAATTTCTGTGGGCAACCCGCTTATTCCCGAAGTCAAACCGTACAGCCACTACCACTCGCTAATTCCTGGCACCTTGTATCCAAACCAGCCATCTCCCCAGCTTTCTCGTACGAACAATAACGCGACCCACATCATCCACTTCTTCACCAAATACCCGACAACGCTCTGATCTTTCTTCATGCTACCGCGGCGGTTCGCCTCGTCTACTATCTCATTGACCCGAGGCTGCCGATCAATCTGAAAACTAGCCAACGTGGATGTCCAATCTAACTCGCTCACTCCAGAAACTGCACTTTCAATCTGTCTCCGCAATAGGTAGGCAAGATAGCCAGCATCCTCTAATGCTTGAGACGCCCCTTGTCCAGAGTGTGGGGGCATAGCTACAGGCACCTTGGCTGTCAATGTAACTCCTATCGGCCGAGATTCCACGTACCATGAGCAGCGTCGCCGATGAGTACCGTGCGTTGACTGTGCCAGTGGTCCAGCTTCCGAACCTCGAAAATTGGCCAGACCAATAGCTGCTCATCGGAGGCCTCAGTTGCAGCAATCAACTGGGGTACTGGGAATCCCCAGTCCGAGTATCGTTCCCGCATCTGCGAAGATGATGAGCGATGGGACGCATAGAAAGGACTTTGCTCACTCCGAGTATGACCTGTTTCTTGGGAATACTCCACTCTTCTCGGGTCCGATTTGGTGCTTCATGCGTTGTCCACCTCAAGTTAGGATGACTATTGAATGTGCGCGTCCCAGCCTGGCAGTGGAGCTGTGACTTACCACCCTACCTTCTTCCTCTCTTTGTCGAATATCGTCACGCCAACAAAGCCTTGTCGCCCATGAATCAAGACACACGGTCGATCAGGCGAAAGGAGGTCCGATAAGCCGGGTACGGTGTTGATGTTGATAAGTGTGCCTATGCCAACTAAACCACTGTATTCCGGTTCTGGCGCTGAAAGCCCGAGGCAGTCGTACATGCTTCAAAAAATCAGTCGGAATACTGATTTTGTTGAAGCAGCACTAGACATCACCTTGGCCGAACCGTACTCCAAATGCCGTCTGCTCCAATCAAGAGGTCGACCTTTTTTTCTTGTGGTAGGCCATTCTGGACCCAGCGCACGAGGACACCGTCGTCGGATTCTTCGATGGATTGCACTCGAGCACCCCACTTGATATCGAGCCTTTTATTCTCCGCTTCATCCAGTAAAATGTCGTGGAGGTCTGAACGCATGACCATGGTGGAGGCAAATCCGTATCGTTCCTCCGAACCTTGCGGTACCTTGCCTATATGGCCACCAGCAGAATCGTTGATGGACATCCACGGCACCTGCACACCACTATTTCGCTGGAGTAGTATGTGGGCCAGACCAAGACCATTCAAGACATGCATTCCGTTTGGAGCTAGCATTAAAAAGCCGCCTTCGGTGGACGTAGGCCGGGCAGGGCGGCCTTCGAGAATAATGACATCCACGTCCAGGCGTGACAGAAATAGAGAAATCGTCGCCTAGCCATACCGATACTGATCGAATGACACCAGACGAGAGTCGGAGGATGGACTTACGCCAGCTATTCCTCCTCCAGCCACGATGATCTCGGGTTTGGAGGCACGCATTTATAAGAGGAATGACAAGATGGAGTCGTAGTACAATTCTTGACCTACTGTAACGGACTTTTATATCTAACCAGTAGATCTCTCAAGCGGCTTGGACGCGCGTCACCACGGCTGCGCAATGTACACACTGCCAGTGGGTGACGTTGCAATCAGTGCCGAGTCAAGCTAACGGCATCACGGGACCCTGACAGCGCTGCAAGCTACACATCTGGTTGCCGGAAGTATAGGATTGTTGTTTTGTTGGTGTTTACTCATCCTGTACGCAACCACGGGATAATGTATATTTTCCGTCAGACACACGCAAGTCACCGCTTGTGTCTATTCAATGGCGACAGTGGATTGTCCATTTTGTTCATAATAAATTGGTGCGCGTCCAATATTCCTACTGCCTTGACAGTGTGACGGAAACCCACTATTATGCTTGTGTCAGTAATAAACATAAATTCAATGTTTCGTGAGAGTGTGCCTGTCACATCCGTTGCCAGCCATACTAACAGTGCCCCCTACCAAGTATACGTTGGTTATGGTCTGACTTACATACATTGCATGTTGTCTGATATATACATGGGATACCATCTCTTATATACATTCTATAGTACTGGTTATTCCATATGGAATATAAACAACAGCCTGTACCATCTGTAGTGCTGCTTGTTATCTTTTGTGTATATGATGTATATCTTATTGTATTTGTATCATATCAATCAGATCATGAGCAAAAACAATCTATATTCAATGTACTAGTAGGATGACAGTGGACGCAATATGAGATCTACCACACAAGCTGTTGTTGGATCACGATTTGCCAATCAGGATTAATGTTGGACAAGAGTTTTGTCCCCCTTCTACTACCAGGGCAGTCAATCAAATCATCTTGGAAAATCTTGACCATGATACTGGAATTTTGAATCAGTTATGGACAGCTGTATAATTTTTTGATCAAGACAAGGATAAGGACTTACCTCCCTACTTGCTTGTTGTAGTCATCTGTTGAGGTAGCGTCTTTGCATGCAGTCTGGTGTAGGATGTCAAGCA
>JBBPTP010000114.1:0-36340 GCA_038094195.1 Pulveroboletus aff. carminiporus | reverse complement strand
TCCATGTCTAGCCCTGCCACGGGCGGAGCGGCTGCTCCACAAAATTTTGGATGCCTACCCGACTGATCCCGCGCTGGTCGAGACTTCTTCTGCAAGTATTCTCCTTCGGAGACTTTCATCCGTCGTATTTGCTCTACCTCCCGATCTCTTTTCTACTGACACCATCCGCCACATTGGGCGACATAAAGTTTATGTGGAGGACGCGTTGCCAGTCCTCAATTTACTATACTCTACTGACTTTTCAACCTGTATCATCAATGACGCCACTCCCGCGAGCACTTTGGAGGGTCCCGAGTACGACAATGAAGAGTTCTCAGGGCTCTTCGTGCGTAACAAGAAACAGAAGAAATCAAAGCGGAAGAACAATAACACCTCCTCTACCATTGATATGACGCCGTTCCACAGGCTAGGAGTCAAGCCCCCTTTGAACAATGCAAACGCCTCCAAAATGGCACAAGAGATCAGCACCAATCTCAAGATGACCCTGAATGTGCGTCAATTGCTCCTTGAGTTCCGAACACGCTGCTCAACGAGATCATAGTTCTGTCTTCAACTGCTCCTAGAGCCATTTCTTGCGCGGCAATTGAGGGACGCGTATGTCTCGACAAGTGATATTGCGACAGCGCGCCCTTCTGTACCACAGCATACTGAGGTCATTGAAGCTGCTGAATCAAAGCCGTCGACGTATCTCGAGGTCCAGCCCATGAAAGCCGCGCTGTATTTTGAAAACGCAGACAGTTTTGGGGAGTGGCGCGTCATCATCGGTACGGAGGCAACAAAGAAGCTGAGGGAGCTGGCAAACGGAGACAGGAAGAAATGCGCCATCGTCGTGAAAAAGATCAAGTGCGTTCCATGCTCACCCTCATTGGACAAATTGACTATTGGGATAGGCAACTTTCGAAGGGGCGTTTTTCTGACGAAAATCAGAAAATGCTGAATAGCTCCTCTGGAGTCCCTATTTTCGAAGCCAAAATACAACCAGACCTTCGGCTCATAGTAGGTTTATTCTTGTGGTGACAGTGCACACCCATTCACTCTTGGACAGTACCAAGTCGATGTCGTCCCTGACCATGACGGGGAGGTGAGTTTAGCCTGTACAATGATGTCCCTACCTGGGTTCGAGTTGCGTTTTCGCAGGTGGAACGACAAGGTATCAGATTTTTAGCATCTTACTTTCTCTCAACTACAAAGTTATCGTTCCAGTGATCAAGATATATGGTATATATACTCACGCACAGCTAGACCGCGTCTGGGACGCAATAGGCCAACATCTTACTGGCAAAGGGAAGGAGTACCGCCGGCGGTCAGATCTCCTTTCGTTACGAGAGGAAGGTGACTCACTTCCTTACCTTTTACAACAGGTGTATTTTCCGAAATCGTTCTATAAAGGCAGGTGGTGATGTCTATCTTCCTGCTTGCTTCCCACCAGAGAGTCTTCAATATGACACCAAACCTGTCTCGCTTGTTCTATGCGACGAAGACATGGAGCAGGTATGTTTGTACAATCTTATACTTCGATCATTGTTCACGTATCCCTGCAGTTACACTCCCTCCTTGTGTACGCAGGTTATTACTCTTTTTGCGTCCGGAACCTGAGGCATTATGCAGTCTCGACAAATATGTTACCTTCTCTCAGGTGCGTCTACTGCTAACACGCCGTGCAGATCACTGATCATCGCACAGGCGTTTTTACATAGTGTGTATATTCCTGTATACGACGTCGTACAATTTATCTGGCGTAACAGGTTTGATTGTAAACCAGGATGTTCAGTACGTCTTTGAACTGGCGTAGGTGACATCCGCATTGTTAAGTTTCCAACGTTGACCATCCTCGCGTAGCCCGCAAGAACGTAGGATCATAGAATGCACAACCTCGTGCTATGTTTTAGGGAGGAGTGGTACCGGGTACGACGGGCCAGACGCTGGCATGAACATTGGCTCACCCCTTACTTAGCAAAACGACAACGATGCTTTTCAAGATGCTCGGAATTCAACGGGCGTGGGAATCACAGATGCTCAATATGCCCAAGCCACGTCAGATCTTTGTAACCAAGTCTCGCGTCCTGGCAACAAAAGTCGAAGAGTACTTCCTAAAGCTACTTGAATCTTTGGCGTTAGCTGGATACTCCCTTGAGGATCTCAAAGGGATGGGGGCTCGGAACACGGAGTCTGGCCTGGTGGACGTCGATGATGAGGATCGGGTTGATATTCCGCAGAAGTACAGTGCACTAGAAGAGAATCATTTCCCTCTGTTCGTCACCTTTGACAAGGTAATTTCTCATTTTGAACGGTGATTCCAACAACTGACTCTCCCGGTCCTAGCTTGCGAAGATGATTGCTGCAGACATTCTGAGTGACGACAACCCTGAAGCAAAACGTCTAGCGAATTTTTTTGTCGATCCTGATCAGGTACAAGCTCAAGATTCATTTGTGACATATGATGTGTTTTCCCGGACGTATTGGCCACACTTCCCGCAGCCATTGACAAAGGGCCTTGGTATGTACTTGGGTTCTCCATATGAACGAATGCAGCTTAATCGTATGGTTTTACCATAGAACCTTGGCTTGTCTTCTCGGAGTTTATGGGTACGTAGTCACGGTATATGGTGAATTTGGAATTGTTTAATTCCCCTGTAGGTATCATCAAGGGATCCGAGAAGTCATTGTCATTCCCCGATGGTTTCCTTGACGGGGAGACGTATTGTAACCTTCCCACCCGTTCCAACCCTACCTTCGCAAGCCAGAGGCGAACATTGTATGCAATCTTTGAAGCGTATTGCAAGCTTAAAAAGGAACGTCGTCATCATGACGTCGCGGATCGGACGCACGCGATACTCAGAGCACTTCTGAGAGGTACCCCATTCAAGGGCCAAAAGATTGACTATCTGTACGTTCATGTGTTCGTTTGACAAAGGGGTTTGCTTGTTGCTGAGGGGTATTTGTCCCAGTTATGTTGACGAGGCACAAGATAATTTGCTCATTGATGCGCTCTGTACGCAGCTCATACTACTTTGCCAGTATTTTCTGATGTCTGTTTTAGTGCTCAGACTCGTCTGCCGGAATCCTGAAGGACTTTTTTGGGGAGGCGACACTGCGCAGACCATCTCAGCAGGAAGTTCCTTCAGATTTAATGATTTGAAGGCCTTTTTGTACCGTATTGAGGTAGGAGCCAATTGATTGCCAGGCATAGTTGAAATTCATTGTATAGTTTTAATCTCACAGCAAGATCAGGGTATGCACCTAATACGGGATCGTTCAGTCACGGACCCTATGGCATTTCAGCTTACTGTAAATTATCGTTCGCACGGCGGCATTGTCAACTGTGCCCACACTGTCATCGAACGTATAACGCGTTTTTGGCCAGACGCAATCGACGGCCTCCGACCAGAACACGGGACAGTTGATGGTTTGAAGCCTGTGTTTTTCCATGGTTTGGATCAAGGCACTGTTCGATTTGAACAGTTTCTCTTTGGCGAATCGTGCGTTGATGTTTTCTTTTCTCTTGTCCATCTTTGACGCTTCCCTTCAAGTGGGAGCCGTATCGAACTTGGGGCTCAACAATGTAAGTGTGATGTACTGTGAATCCCCTATCTCGATTACACGACTCCTTTATAGGCATTCTCGTACGGGATAACAAAGCCGTCGAGAAGCTACAGAAGGAAGTTGGGGAGATCGGTCTGATCATGTGAGAAATGAACGCAATGGTTCCTTCGTGACATAAACTCATCACGCTGTCCTCCAGGACTCTCTATGACAGCAAAGGCCTCGAGTTCAATGATGTGAGCTTCAAGGTACCTTGCAACACCTTTGGAACTAATTATTGGAGCAGGTTCTCTTGTATAACTTCTTCGAGGACTCTGCTATTGATGCTCCACGCTGGCGCGTACTACTGAGCCTTGTGGAAGGAAAAGTTGATGGTCAAGACCTGTCCAAGGTACATGCACCGTCTTTTGAAAGGGACGGAGGTCGTTTCGCCGCGGTATGCAGTGAGGTAAATGAATTTGGGTTATTTGTCAGCGTCTTCTGACGTAGCTCACAGTTGAAGTTGCTGTATGTGGGCATCACCCGGGCGAGGAAGAACCTGTGGATCTTTGACAAGTCTGACAAATGCGAGCCTATGCGGGTGAGAGACCATTTGTCGATCTTCATACTCACGCCCCTCACACTACGGTAGTTGATCTGGACTGCGCGTGATCAAGTCCAAAACTGTACACCCGGGACAGACGTTCCGCATCTTGCTGTGTCTTCGACCCCAGCGGAATGGGAATCATTTGGCCAAGACCTTTTCAAGCATAAGAGATACCCCCAGGCGATGCATTGTTTCACTAGAGCTTCACAACCCCGTATGGCCGCTATTTGTGAAGCTTTCCACCTTCGAGAGGTGGCTCGCGCAAAAGTTGGCGTTGCACCATTAAAGATTCAGCAGGACGCTTTTCTCACTGCTGCAGATGCCTTCGTGGAGAGTGCGAACGATGCGCCGCCGGGTAAGGATAAACTCCAGTACTATCGAAATGCCGGGGACTGTTATGTGCGTACTGGCGATGATCGGAACGCGGCCAATGCATACCTAGGTGCTCGAGAGTACGATCTCGCTGCGCGACACTTTCGAAAAGCTGGACTTTTTGATAAGACGCTCGAAGTTCTCCACAAGCACTCTCCGAATATTCCTACAAAATCTTCGGAAGAACTGTACACTGTATGTCGCTTGTTCTATTGCAGCAAGCGCGATGCCAACAGGCGGGTGCCTCGTACATGTGACGTGCTCCTTGACTGATATAGCTTGGCTAGACCACGTTTACCGCTGTTCCCGTCCTTTGAAGAAGAACTGGAGTTTCTTGAAGAATATGACCTTGACTTTGCTCGAGCTACACTACTGGAAAATCACGGAAGGTATCTGGAGGCAGCCGAGCTTCATTTATTGGAGAACCGACCACTTGATGCAATCAGAGACCTCTTGAAGGATAGGGGTCCAGACGACGCAATTCAGCGGGCCACCAAAATCCTACTGGATGGCTTGTGGAATCGGTGCTCATTCGGCATCCCATCAAAGGACGTGGCGAGCGACCAAGACGCTACCGAACTTCTGAACTTGGCTGGTCAATTTCCGCTCGATCTCTTGGACCCGCTGGACCGTTATGAAGTACGCTTCTTTTTGGAGAGGTCAGGATTACACTTCTTACTTGTGAATTACCCGTAGATATCAATGTTTCGTGCCATTGCGGAGGCGGACTTCGCTAACCTTGATAAGCTGTCTCAAGTATTTATCGAGGAAAAGAGGAATGCGGCCGCATTACTCGCATTGGATCATTTCTTCAGTCGTCTGCCAGTACTAAAGTCTCACACCCTACTTGAGATGTCATTGTTCCTCAATAAATTCCGGAAGTATACTCGCCTTCTCCACTACATCATTTCCCACCCCGATCCACTCAGCGTTCTTTCCATCAAACGATTGTTCTGCATTACAGAAATATCCAACACTGAGTATGAAATGGAACTCGGTTCCTTTCTTCATACCTCAGCTACTGGTGATCGTCATGGTCCTATGTACCTTCAACCTTCCGTTATAACCCTCTCTAAGAGAGAGATGGTCACCGCGCTTCAGGAGTACCTGGCGGCACGCCTATGCGAACGAGTCACTAGGGAGAATGGTTTATGCTGCAACGCGATGGTATTCTCGCAATGCTTGACGTTCGTCTTTAATGGACAGTGCAATCGCGTCGACTGTCCTCAGGAACATGTCCAGTCCACAGATCTGGACTCTCAGCGATACAATCTTCGGATCGGTATTCATTTGCAACAGATCTGCATCCTTCAGCTAATGTACTCGGTCAAACCACATCTTTCCAGGCAGCCCCAGAGCCTCGGCTGGTGCGTGGCAGTGTATTATTATGTGACAGGCGATTTACCCAAGACCTTCAAGTGTGTTATACTGGCTTACTCACCTTTACGAGGCCTTCAACCCCCAGTCCCATGCTCAGGGATCTACTGCTGACCTCAACCTAGCCATGATACCTGACGCTCATGAAAGTATAGGCGTCATGAAGCACTGGGTACGGGATGCGCTTTATGCACTTCGCGCGGATTACGACCGCCCAAGATTTTTAACAAATGTGCTAAAGTTGACGAGCCTCATTTTCGCCTTTGACGAACCCAGCGCTCTCAAATGCATCAAACAAGCCCGTTTCAACGCTCCCTACGCCAGAGTGCAAGAGTTCGTGTATCCAGATAATCGCTATGTTCTCGAAGACATTGTCAGCCTTTTTGATGGCACCCAGCAAATTTGCATATCCGCGGGCTTGTTATTTTTAAAGTATGTATAGTGCTAGAATACACGATCGTTTACTGCATTGAGGTGGTTACAGGCACGTCCTCAAGTCTATATTGTTCGTGGACCTGTCCGTTTTCTGCGACTGTTTGGAAGAAGTTGTCGGCAAAATTTCCATTTCGTGGCGTCTTTCCTTTGATCCCCCACTTAGTGGCCTTGTCCTTCCACGCAGTTGGCTGTCTTCGAACAAGGATTTCTCAAGGAAGAAGGAAACCAGGATCACTCTAATTGTAGATGTGTTGAATTATGTGCGAGATTTGTTGATGTTCCTACAGTCAGATGGCGCAAGTCGTAAGGAATCAGAATACTTATCACTTGAATCGGGCTGACCTCGAAACACAAGGGGTATATTCACTATCACATACCAAATTGACGCCAACCCTCTGCAATATCTTTACCTCTAGAATGTTGGTTTCCCTTTCGCTCATAGTCTGATGACCACTGACGATGACTTCTAACAGTTGTAGGGCGCTCTGCCTATGTGCGTTAACCAGTTTATATAAAATGGACGCCTTTGATGCCAACAGCGATCACCAGTGACTTACAATGTACGAAACAAGGAGGTCAGGTACAAAGTCAAGAACATTTTTGATACTTTGCGGACAGCTGCGCCCACGCATAGATTGTACCGAAAGTAAGCTGCCCTGTCCATTAGTTGTTAGTGTTTAGTTCACGCTACTCTCAGGTATGTACAGGCACGCGACAATGAGTACCTGAAGGTGATAGTAGAGTATGACGCCGATGCAAAGGTCATCATCGAGGACCTGGTGCAGCTACTCCACAAGGAAAAGGATATTCCACCACTAAGATTGCCTCGGATTCAGCATATATATTTTGCGAATCCTTCCGAAATCCCCTCTCTATTGGCCTCTCAGCTTGTGTTGGCCCGCTCAGACCTACGTGCTGATGCGCCAACTTTTGTTCCCCGGGTTAGCCAGGCGTCACAGGTCGAAGGAGTTGAGGACGGGGGAAAGACCCAGCCCGAGGGCCCTGAAGACGAGCAAGTAGACGAGGTTCATGAAGAACCACAAGAACTTGGACCTGCGCCAAACGAACCTGCGTTGATACGCGAACACGAGCCTACTGAAGAGGAAATTTTAGCAGCAGGGAAGATCCAAGCTACGTATCGCAAATATCGCAAGCACTGCGAAGCCCAGACCCGTGCGGTTGGAAAAGGACTGACTGCGCAAAGGAATGCAGTATTTACTACCTGTTTGAAGAGTGCGCACGCTTTCGGGTGGAAGAGGACTCTGTATCGCACGCTATATATCTGGGCTTTACCGCATCTCGTCGTTTGTCTAGACAAAGCCATTTCTGTTGCCCATGGACTCAAGAGCAAGACAAAAGGTCTACTTTTGAATGGCGATCATGAACGTCTGGAGGAACTGGGGAGACAGACGACTATGATAACGTGAGCCCAGCAGTCGAGGAGCACCTCACTTTTCTTATCGATCACAATTTCTCCTAGTGCTCTGCTCAAGGACGGCCACAATTTACGCAAGATGATCGAGCCAAACGCAACCATGCATCAAGCGAAAGACAAGGCCGCGATGAAGAAGGCTGTCTTGGACGTCGAGGATTTCATTCATCGACTCCCGAATCACACCATTTCTCCAGAGATTCACGATGATCTCCACGTTGCCTACGAACTCGTCATGGTTGAGAGGCAGCCGGTTTCCAAACCCGAGAAGCCAACGCTGAATACGGAAGATTTATGAAATAGGGTTCTACTGTACTGTACTTTACGTAGTTACTGTCTCGTGTGATCAATACGGGCATGCTGGTACTCCAGTGCTTGCTTTGAAACATTGTTAAATGTATCGTCGCGAAGTAACATGAACGACGTGAACAATGACACCATCATGAACAACGACACCTCTGCAACCCTAGAGTCTGTTCCAGATGACTTTAGAGGAAGAACAAATACGATGGATGCCCGGTTGTATCGATATCACGTACCTTCGATCAAGGCACTTTCTGAGGAAGGAGCCCACGTATTGACTGCCATCTTCGACCAACTTGGGGATCGTGCCACCGCTGAATATGCATCTCTCGCCGCTTGTCTGCGTCTGATAGAAATGCTGCTTCAAGGCTCCTATAAATTGATCAGGCTCTTGCAGGTTCCATGCTTATTTAATCCTTGCAGAAATCTTTCAGAAATGTAATAGTTAACTCAATATTCTGTGGAAATAGCACTAACAAGGAGCAAGACCACTGGCAGACTCCAGAGGGAACTGTCCAGTGAGTGTGCTGGTGGTCATCAGTAAATTATCTTTTTGCCATGCATGCACATGCCTTAGGGCCATCTGGAAAAAAACCCAATGCTATGTACTGTAGTGTTATGTAGTGCTACATACTACCATGATAGCCCACTAGCAATGTCCCTGTTGACATAGCACAGTGTAGCACTACAATGATAGTCCCACACACCCATGACTGTGCTATGAGGTGTTATAGTGGCAACCTTGAAAATCTTTGCTATGTACAAGTAGTATGTATAGCTATACTATCTTGCTATGTAGCATTCAAATGAGGCAATTATTGTCATGGTACTGATCACACAAAGCTACATCATACTACATGAAACTCTAAAGGTGTTCAAATTTTTTCACTATGCTATATATATCATGATTGACATGTCCATTTTGGGTGTGTTGATGTTACAATTTCTCTTCTTACTTCATCTATTGCTCTCATTACCTTCACCCAATCTAATGTCCTCTTTGGTATCATTTATTATATGTGGTTGTACTTTTTACTGATTCTTTCTTCATTAAATCCTTGGTTGATTTTGTTATAAGCTCTTGATCAGGACAATTGACTCCTCCATTGATTCTCTCACATCAATGTTGTAGTTCCTACTTAGTCATCCAATCTTTCATAGTATTCTTTTCTGTTCTACTGTAGATTTGCTAATCTGCAGCTCCTCTCCATTTATGTCTTCTCTTGGGGCTGGCCCTATAGCAAACAGCAATCACTACTTAAACTCGAGTAGTACAACATGTATTCTCTTTCCTCTCCATTCTGAATCTATTAGTTGTTTTGTCTAGCACATTAAGTTTTACTAAGGATGCTGTGACTCTTTGTGAGCTCCTCCCTTGGTAGAACCTCCCTTGAGTCCAAGTTATCCCTAGCATCAAGCACTAGGTCTAACAGTTGATAGTGTATGTGCATTACACTACAACAGATTCATGATGCAAAAACTTGTACTTTTGGACAGCATTTTTAAACATCTTAAGGGGAAGGTTTTGTTCATTTTCATGCTTATTTGACCAAGTGACTCCAGCATGAACACTATGAGCAACTTAGTTGACATAATACAATAAACATTGAACCAAACATACCATCTGGTGGTGAAAACTTGCTTTAAGATTATATCAAGCAAGCTGATATTGGCACTTGCCCTGTTGAAGTGCATGAGATTGGCAATATGCCTCTGGAACACCATTGCATAATCATTCTCAGTGAAGTTCAGGTTAGATCAGGTTTCTGATGCCCACTCATCAATTGCACACTCAAGCTAACAAAAATAAAAAAGAAGTTAGTTACATATTGTTAGACCTAGCTCTTTAATGCTAGGGATAACTTCAGACTTGAGGGAAATCTAACCAAGGGAGGAGCTCATGAAGAGTCACAACATCCTTAGCGGAACTTAAACTGTGCTAGACACAAGGTACTAATAGATTCGAAGTAAGAAAAAGGAATACATGATGGTTAGTAACGATTTAAGTAGTGATCACTGTTTGACTATAGGGCCAGTCTTAGAAAGATATAAAAGGAAATGAAAGCTATGGATTAGTCAACCCACAGTAGAATCAAAGAGAACACTATGGAAGGTAAATGACTAATCAGTAATATGACATTGATACTAGAGAATCAATGGAGGAGTTAGCGTCCAAGACAAGAACTCAAAGAAGAATAAGTCATGGATGCAAAGGTGAAATGATCAATAGAAAATGAGACCAAGTGTTGTAAGAAATATCAAAGGTGATGGCGGGTTGTGTACAGATTATAAGGACAAGAGAGGCAGTAAGGAAAGAAATTGTAACACATATGATCCTTTATTGTCAGTCCTACTTACTGTCATGAGGATCAGAGTAAATTTAGGCATGGAAAACACATTATAATAATGTACCCACCTACTGTAATTCCCTCATCACCTTTGCTTTTAAACAGCACTTTGTTAATAACTTGCTAAATGGCAGGGTAGGTATAGATTTCTTAGTGGTCATTGTTACAATCCTTTTTCTTTACCCTTCCATTGCACTATTCTCTTTTGAACAACCTACAGTCCTGTTGGGAATAACCTGATATGTTTATCATCATCATCTTCTACTAGTTTCTCTCTATCAACCTCAACTTATTTTTTTATAACAAAGCTCCTAGAAGAGTAGGTCTTGTTTCTGCCTTTCTCTAAATCATAGACAATTACTTCTCAGCTGATTCTCTTGTATTGGTCTTGTAGTTCCTATTAGTCATCAATATTCTTTTACCTTCTCTATTGTTCTACTGTGCTTTTAGCTAATCTGCAGTATACTTCCCATTTATATCTCTAGCAGGCCAGCCCTGTAGTAAATCAGCTGTCACTACTTAACTGTAGCTCCATCATATATAGCCTCTTTTCTCCACTTTGAATCTATTCATACTTTCTGCCTAGCACAACTTAAGTTTTACTAAGGACATTGCAACTCTTCATGAGCTCCTTCCTTGATAGAAACTTCCTTGAGTCTGATTATTCCTAGTATTCAGAAACCATTATCTTGTGTTTCACACAAGATACTGACACTAGGTCTAACAGTCATCAGGATTTTCTCCAAGTTTCTGCATGTACAATTGTGAGTTTTGTATCATAGTAGTGTCAGATACCTACTCAGTGTTACAATCCTTTTTCTCTCTTCATCCATTGTTCTGATCTCCTTTGCACAACATCACATCCTTTTGGAAATAACCTGCATTGCTTATGAATATTACTTACTATTAGTTTCTCCTCCTCATCCTCATATGATTTTCATCTGACTCCTGGAAGTGATTAATTCTTGTTTCCTTTTACTTTGAACACTTACTCCTTGGCCGAGTCTTTTATCTTGGTCTTGTAGTTCCTATCTCTTCATGTCTCTATAACCTTCCATAGTGTTCTACTACAGATTAGTCACTCCACAGTATCTTTCCATTTATATCATGCTTGGGCTGGCCCTGTAGTAAATCAGCTGTCACTACTTAAATGTAGCTAGGACATGTACAGCCTCTTTTCTCATCTTGAATCTATTCATTGTCTCACCTAGCATAACTTTAGTCTATTAAGGACATTGCAACTCTTTGTGAGCTCCTCCCTTAGTAGAATCTCCTTTGAGTCTTGTTATTCCTAGTATCAAGAACCTACCTCCTCATGTTCCACACAAGGAGTTAGCACTAGGTCTAACACTCAGAATACAAAGGCCAACTGACTTTTTAGCTTTGTTGCTAAATTCTGGTTTCTTGCTTTGATTGCTGAATTGTTGCTTGTCTCAAATCCATAAGCTAATGTGACCACAGAGCAGGCCTTTGTTTTGAATTGACCATGTAATTGTGCAGCATGTTACTGATCTAAAAAACTATGTTAGTATGTTGTGAGGTCATTAATAGGCCTATACATACTACACCATAAATATTGTCCATATTATTGACTTTCACATTGTTGTGGTTGAGTCTATGATGTCTGTGAAACAACTCTAATAGCTACTAGAGTGTTACAATCATATTTCTCTCTTCTTCACTGGCGTTTCTTTCCTTCACACAATCTACCATCTCCTTTGGTATCATTTGTACTACTTACATGCTGTAGGAGCTCGATGCTCTCTACATTTATAACATCAGTTTTTTCCACTTTCAGATCACTCTAGATTCACTTGTGTCCATCATGCAAGCATCCATCATGTTCTGTGTTCATTGAAGGCTGATCCACCCCTATTCATACATATCAGATCCTATCCATATCTAGACTAACTATCCAGTTACACTATCCGCTCTACCTAGTATCTGACTTATCTCAGGACTAGCAACTGAGATGGTTAGTATCTTACCATATGTTTTCTTGTGTCCTGGTGTCGCAACACTTATTTCTATCATTTCTATCTCACCTGTCAATACTTTGACATTGACATATGTTTCATCTTTTTCTGACAGTTCTGGGAAATATCTGGACTATAAATCCTTGTACCTGCCTTGTGCAATACACTTTTCATTTGAGTCACCATCTATCTTCATTTATTGTCATCATTGTCATTGCTTGTCTCAATTCAGTCCTCGTCCTAGACTGGTTTTCGTTCAATCCACTTCACTTTCAATTCAGAATTGACTGGATTGATCCTCCTGGTGCTGGGCCTATGTCTAGTTACCCCTTCTTGTCTATCTACCTTTGCTGGACCCCTCTAGGGATGAGCATAGCTCGCTCCCTTCATCCCTTCCTTGTGGTAGACCCTTTGGAAACTTATCCTACCACACCACTTATCTTTCTTACAGCGCATCTCCTACTGATAGTCTCTCTTCATTCTTGTCTCATTCAACTGTAGATCAGTTCCTGGAGGTTTGTCATTTCACCTTTATTCTGAACTCTCACTTCTTGGCCAAGTCTCTTATCTCGGCCTTGTAGTTCCTATCTCTTCATAGTTCTACTGTCTTCTATTACCTTCTACTGCAGATTAGCTACTCTGCAGTACATTTTCATTTATACTCTATCTGGGCCAGCCCTATAGTACATTGATGATCACTATTTAAGTGTAGTCACACATATATAGCCTTTTTCTTTACTTCAAATCTATTCTGTACTTTCTGCCTGACATAATCTAAGCTAAGTTTTACCAAAGGATGTTGTGACTCTTTGTGAGCTCCTCCCTTTGGTAGAATCTCTCTCAAGTCTAGTTACACTTAGTATCAAGAAACTCTTCACCTCATGTTCCACACAAGGTGTAGTAGTGCTAGGTTTAACAAAAGATTTGAAGTCACTCTCATCCCTCCTTTTATTGAAGTAGGACTGCTCTCCTATCACCATAGCACCCAGCACCATCAGACCACCTCTCAGTGAAGAGGAAGACCACCTGGAAACCCAGCCACCATCTAGTCAATGAATTGCATCATCATCTATCCAGTCCAGCAATCCAGTTTTATTCCCTGAAATCAGACATACCTATCAACCAGGTACATACCCAGTAATCCAGCCTCCATCCAGTTGCAGCACCCCTAGAATCTTAGCCCCCCAGCCCTTGCCCCAGATCACTGCACCCAGATCACCCAGCCCCATCTTTACCAGTCCTCCATCTAGCCCATCACCCAGTCCACCACCTAGCCCATTATGAATCATCATGTCCACCACTCAGTCAGAAGTTAAAGCCATGCTTTCAGCAGACTTCTCTGATGAATTAGATGAGTCCACTTGATGGATCAAAGCAATGAATGCCTAATTCTCAGTTAACCTGTTGATTTACTCCAATGATGGTATCAAGATCTTAACCTACCTCAACAAGATGAGTAAAGGCAGGGGCATCCAGTTCTCCAAGATGTGGTATGATAAGATGGTAGATGCCACTGTTAACATCACAAAGAAAACCTTCACTAAGTTCACCAAAGACTTCCAGTCCACATTCTTCCCATTCAATGCTAAAGCTAAGGCTCAAATGGAGCTCCACTGCCTCATTCAAACCAAGACCAATAAAGATGACAGCTTCCAAGAATTTATCACCAAGTTCCAATCTCTAGCAGCTAAAGCCATAGTAACTGAAGACAACACCCTTATCAATGACTTCTCTGCAGGTATCAACCAGAAATTAGCCATCATGATTCTTGGAGCTGAAAAACCTGCTGTCACCATCCAGGATTGAATTGATAAAGCAAAAACCTATCACCAACAGTTGATGAAAATCAAAGACCTCAAGAAAAGGGTTCGTTACTCGACCAGCTCCTCCTCCACCTGTACCAGAGATCCAAATGCTATGGACATCAACTCAGTCCATCTCAAGAAACTTACCCTCACTGAGAGAGCATGATGCATCAGAGAGAATTGATGCTTTAAATGTCGAAAGGTCAGACATTCCACCCAAAACTGCAGGGTCATCTTCACCTTCAGACCTCAAATGATGCAAGTCCAAGCCACCTTCACCAGTACTCCCACACCTTCTCCAGTCATCACTACTACCATCACTACATCATCCTCATCTAAACCCATTGACTCTATCAATGCTTACATTACATTCCTTAAAGGAAAAGGGAAAGACCCAAAGTAGATTTTACAAACACTGCAGATATTTTTTGATGAAGAAGCTGAATTCAATCCCTTGGATTTTTGAACAGAGAAGGATGTCTGATGTCTCCTTCTTATAGTCTAAACCATGTATTTATAGCTTTAACCAATAAATGAACCTTGAAAATTCCTGTCGAACTACATACTGAAAAAGAAATCATCAAAACCATCACACTCATTGACTCTGGAGCAACTGGTAACTTCATTGATACTGGCCTTGTCAAACAACATTGGTTCCCCAGAATCCCTTTGAAACAGCCCATCGCCACACTCAACATAGATGAAACTGAAAACTGAGGAGGTATTATTAAATATGAAGCACAAATGGACCTAGCCATCAACAACCATACATAAGAAACATATTGGGTTGATGGTCACCCAACTCAAGACTTCACAAATCATCCTTGGAATGCCCTGGTTGAAGAAATGGAACCTGAAGATCAATTGGACTCAGGAAGAATTATTGATAGAAAGGAATGATGAAGAAGATATCTGAAATGTCAACCTTTCTGGCTCTCTCTGGAATGTTGAGTCTCTTCATGAGTACCTCCCCAGGGAAGAGCTAGGATGGGCTGACATTAGCAAGATCACTCTGTCGACAGAACTAGAACAACAGTAAGAAAAGAACCAAACTGTTCTACCAATGTGGTGCGAAGACTTTGAAGACGTGTTCACTGAACAAACCTTCAACAAACTCCCAGATCACTGTCCCTATGACCATGTCATCAACCTTAAACCATCCTTTGTTCCAAAAATAGACAAAACATACTACCTTAACTCTAAAGAATGTGAAGCATGTTGAGACTTCATCTCTGAACATCTCAAATCTGGTTGGATAGTGCCATCTATGTCTCTCCAAGCAGCTCCATTTTTCTTTATTTCAAAGAAGGATGGATCTTTATGATCTTGCCAGGATTACTGCTATCTCAATGCTCACACCATTTGTAATGCCTATCCCCTTCCCTTTATTTTGGAACTCATTGATGATATTAAAGATGCCAACATCTTCATTATATTTGACATTAGATGGGGATACAATAACATTCACATCTGGGAAGAAGATCAATGAAAAATGGCCTTCATCACCCCTTTCAGTTTGTTTGAGCCAATAGTACTGTTTTTTGGCCACAGCAATGCTCCTCCCACATTCCAAACATTTATGAATCACATCTTTGCTGACATGATCACTGAAACAACCCTAATTGCTACTAGAGCTTTTCAGGTTACCACTAGGCAGCGTAGACTTAGAAGATGAGCAGATGAGGGGAAATACCCAAGAGGATCTGACTGAGGATCCCTTGGTCGTCAATTCGGGTCCTTATATACTCTAATACATATTTGTACCTATTTGGTCCATTATCCAAATAGAGGGATGGACAGCCATAAGGCTGTGATACAGTAATTAAAACAATGAGGTGAGCATGTGTGATGTGGTGTATCAAAATAGAAGAGAAGCATGAAGCATAGCCATAGGGTAAAGGGTAATGGAAATGAAATGCATGAGGCATGGAATGGAAGTGTACGAATAAAGTTAAGTTCTGTTCATTAAAGTTTAATAAGTCCAAAAGCATGAAATCGTAAGTCACACAATGTCAAGCATTGTGCTCTTGTGAAGTTGTAAAGATATCAGCGGTGTTTAGGGGAGGGTTGGTTCCAACTTAGCGGATACAAGAGTTAAGGAATTGTGACGTTGTAACTTTGGGGTAATTGATTTTGACTGCAAGCCTAATGACAAGCATTAGACTTGAGTAGCTAGTTTAACCTCATTGCGGAGGAGTTTTAATCGGGGTTTGAATAAGTTACGATGTTGCAAAAAAAGAGTGTTTGTAACAATCACCAAACATTGGCTCAAGATCTACATGGATGATATGGATATTTGCATAAAGGACAATCTAGATTTGCATCATGAGAGAACTTGTTGAGTCCTACAATGGTTACGAGAACACAAACTATCTCTAAAACTAGCCAAGTGTAGTTTCAATGTCTCGCAGATCAACTTTCTCAGTATCATCATAGGAAATGATCTAGCCAAAATGGATCCAGTCAAACTATCAGCCATCAGTTCATGGAAACCACCAACCACAGTCAAAGAAGTCTGGTCATTTATGGAGTTCGCCAACTTCTACAGGAAGTTTATTTCAAATTTTTCCAATGTTGTTGCACCCCTCAATTTGCTCACCTGAAAGAATCAACCATGGGACTGGACCCAACTGCAACAACACACCTTCAATCAATTGATTGATATCTTTTCATCAATTCTCATCCTCCATATTCCAGACCTGAATAAACTCTTTACAGTAATGACTGATGCCTCTCTCATTGCTGCTGGAGCTGTCCTTATGCAAGTGGACGTGAATGGAGATCTCCATCCATGCTCATACTTCTCCAAAATGTTCATTTCTACTGAGTGTAATTATGACATCTACAATCATGAATTGCTCACCATTATCCTTGCCCTTACTTAGTGGAAACATTATCTACTTGATACTAACCACCCTGTCACCATCATCATGGACCACAAAAACCTTTCTTACCTAAAAGACCTCTGCAAACTCTTGCATTGTCAAGCCAGATGGAGTCTATTCCTTCAAGATTTTGATATTCTATGGAAAGTCACATCTGGTACTCAAATGGGTCCAGCAGATGCACTGTCACAAAACTCTGAGGTCGACACCTCTGAAGATAATGTCCAAAGCTCTATTGTATCTGAATTCATCATCATACATGCCCTTGACACCAGATTCGCTGAACTAGTCTGATCTTCATCCATAGAAGATCCTTTAGTATGCCATGCCATTGAAGGTCTTGAGAAGAACAACCCTCTCTTTGCCAGATCTGCTCTCACTGACTGGATCTTTGACAATGGTCATCTTTACTTCAAAGGTTGCCTGTATATTCCTCCATCTGCTCATGCTCCTATCCTAGCCATCATCCATAAGTTGCCCACTACTGGCCATTTAGGTCAATTTCGAACCAAAGCCCTCATAGAATGAGACTACTGGTGGCCAGGATTGGCTACCTTTGTTCACAACTTCATCAATGGCTGTGCTATTTGCCAACAGAACAAAGTCAACACACATCCAACCATATCAAATCTATCTCCAATACCTTTGCATTCTACTCTACCATTCAAACAAATTTCCATAGATCTTATCATAGATCTCAAGGATATGATTCCATAATGGTTGTGGTTGACCATGGGCTTACTAAGGGGATAATTCTTGTCCCTTGCAAAAAATTGATCACTGCAGAAGGCATTGCTCTACTTTTCCACAACTTTGTCTTCAAAAGATTTGGCCTCTATGACTCAATCATCTCAGATCAGGGGCTCCAATTTGCCTCAGCCTTTGCCAGAGAGTTAGCCAGACTACTCAAATATGATGTCAAGCTGTTCACCACATACCACCTTCAAACAGATGGACAAACTGAATGAATGAATCAAGAACTGGAGACTTATCTTCATATCTTTATCATGAACTGGCTGAAGAAGTGGACTGACTTACTCATCACAGCCAAATTCACTCACAACACTACTCTCCATTCATCCACCAAAGTATCTCCCTTCTCGCTAATACTTGGATATGAACTCTGAGCTTATCCACAAATCAGAAAGATGTTCCTTCCCACACTAGAGTCTAGATTAGCTTCCCTTGAGGAATCTAGAAGGGAAGCCCTTGCTGTGCATGAGTCAGCCCAATGAATCATGATGACTTGGATAACCAGACACTTTACACTATGGAAGATAGGAGCCAAAGTATGGTTAGAAGCCACCAACCTCCACATCAAGACTCTTTCACAAAAACTTGCCCCTAAATGATATGGTCCTTTTGAGATCATGCAGATACTTTTGCCCCTCTCCTATTGACTTAAACTTCCATCAACCTGGAAAATCCATGATGTCTTCCATGCATCTCTCCTTTCATCTTATAAGAAAACTGATGCATATGGTCTCAACTTCCTCTGTTCTCCATCTGACCTGATTGGATCAGAAGAAGAATACAAGGTGGAGCACATTGTCTTCCACAGAGGCAGTGCATCAAGAAGACAGTACCTGACTGCATGGAAGAACTATCCATCATTGGAAAATACCTGGAAACCCAAAAGTAATCTCCATCGTGCACAGCAGATACTTAACTACTATAAAAGGGACAACTAACTCTAAGAGGAGATTCAAACAAAGACATTGGTCTCTTTGTGAGTATCACTGTAGGAGTACAAAGCTCTCTACATTTGTAGACTCAGTTTTCTCCACTTTCAGGTCACTCTCTCTAGTATCCTTTGTGCAAGTGTCCCATCATGTCCCATGTTCATCAAAGGCTGATCTACTCATATTCATATGTATCCAGTCTCATTCATACTTGGACTGACTATCTGTTAAATTCAGATTCTCCATGGATACATTCAACAATGTCCAGACCAGAAATCATTTGCATGACTGGTAGGGTCGACATGACTAGAGGGGGCAAGGATACTCAGTGTAGGACTTATGTGTCACACCCTTGTACTGGCCTATCCTTGGAGTCAAGGAGTCAAGAATGGAGTGAGCGAGTTGCTCGAGGGCGAGTAAGAGTGAGTGAGTTGCTCGAGGGCAAGTAAGAGAGGAAAGAATTAAGTCAATATTCAAACTAAGATTCATATGGATTACAGGAGGGTTTATATACTATGAATTCAGGAGTAGTATGGTATGATTGATGAATCTGAAACAATCAAAATGGAGCATGACAGAAGGAATGCAGCTTGAAGCTCAAGTCTGGAGTTGTCATGTCCAGAGCTATGTTCCATGACAGGTGTAGCAATGATGACATCTAAAGTATGAAGCTGAGATGAAATGAGACATAGGCCAAAGAAGGAAGTAGTGATGTCATAATGAAATAGAAGATCAGAAATATATGGAGTTGTCATGGACATAGTGGAGTTGAACATGGTAAGATTTTCAGGATATGACACTATCCAGTTATGCCATCTGATCTATTTAGTATCCAAGTTACCTCAGGATTAGCAACTGAGGTGGTCAGTACTCTATCATATGCTTTTGTTTCATTACCTCGCAATACTTATTTCTAGTGCTGTCACATCTGTCACTTCTTAGACAGCTGTCTGTTTTTATTTCATGTTTTTTTTTTCTGACAGTCCTGGGAAATGCCCAGACTATAAAATCTTGTACCTGACTTTGTGCAATGCATCTTTCATCCACCCATCAGTTCACAGTTCATTTGTCCTCAGTCATCGCCATCGTTGTCATCATTCATCTTAATCTGGTCTGCATTCTAGACTGGTATCATTAATCCACTTCGCTCTCAATCCAGAATTGACCAGATTGACCTTTCATGCACTGGTCTTATGTCTGGTTACACCTCCTCACCTATCTACCTTTGCTGGACCCCTCTAGGGATGAGCACAACTCACTCCCTTCACCCCTTTGCCTATGGTAGACCCTCTGGGGACTTCCTCTAGTACACCACTTATCTTTTTTACATCACCTTTGAATGAATCACCTCTGTTGATACCTTGAACACTATGTCTTCCCCCTTATCATTATTGCTGTCCTCATTGCAATCCTCTTCTCTCATTGCTTCTCATATTCAAACCTTCTCAGTCAAACTATTGTTGCTGTCAATCAATCATGCCCTTACCCTCTTCACTGCTATCCTGTCTGACCCAGGCCTCTTGCTAATCATTGAGAACCTTCCATTATACCACCAAGACACCACCTTCCAGAAACTGGTCCGTTTATTTCATGAAGTAAACAAAGTCCAACATTTTCATACCTTAACTGCCCCAAATGATCTACCCCCCTTGTATGGGGTTCCAATGTGTTTTCTTTTAAGTAACCTTCCTCATTATGTTCTAACTTTGTTATACACCCATGACTTTGCCACTTTTGTTGAACAAATCCCTGGGGATTGCTTATTCTCTACCTTTTCATCTATTTTTCACTCTATGTTACTGGAAGAAAGGGAGATATACCTCTCATCCACTGCTCCACCATCTCCTGCCCTGTGAGTTATCCCTCCTCCTCAATCAGCCACCCTAATCCCATCCTCTCCAATTGCTCTGCTCAATCATCTCACCTCATCACCACCATCACCTACTGTTACTTCCTTCAAGTCTATATCTGAATTGAAATCCACCATAATAGATGAGGAAGAACATTCCCCTATTGACAGAGTTGCACAGTGGTTATCAGAATCTTACCACATCCCTGGCACCAATGGGGTAACCATTCTTTCAGCCCCTACTAGACTACTACCCACCATTGTACGCTGGAGATCCATCTCAGCTTTAACTGAATGTTTTCACTGCCATCTGTTGAGCCACTATCAAGAGGATCGCCTCCATTACACCTGTCCACACTGCCATCTCTTAGCACCAGGTCACCCCCAGTATCTATGTATCTGCATGCAATGCAATTTTTGCAGTCATTGGGGACATTCTGATCACTTCTGTCCTGTGCAATTGTGTACACTTTATAATCAATCTGAACATGTGGCAGTGTAGGAGCTCGAAGCTCTCTATGTTTGTAGACTCAGTTTTCTCCACTTTCAGATCACTCTACGTCCTCTAGCATCTATCGTGCAAGCATCCCATCCTGTTCTGTGTTCATCGAAGGCTGATCTACCTCCTATTTGTATATATCCGGTCCTATCCATATCCGGACTAACTATCTGGTTACACTATCTGCCCTACCTAGTATCTGACTTATCTCAGGACTAGCAACTGAGATGGTTAGTACATTATCATATGTTTTCTTGTGTCCTGGTGTCACAACCCTCATTTCTATCATTCCTATCTCACCTGTCAATACTTTGACATTGACATATGTTTCACCTTTTTCTGACAGTCCTGGGAAATACTCAGACTATAAATCCCTGTATCTGCCTTGTGCAATATACCTTTCGTTTGGGTCACCATCTATCAGTCACATCTTCATTCATTCATCATTGTCATTATCACTTGTCTCAATCTGGTCCTTGTTCTAGACCAGTTTTCATCCAATCTGCTTTGCTTTCAATCTGGAATTGACCAGACTGACCCTTCTGGTGCTGGGCCTACATCTAGTTACCTCTCCTCATCTATCTACCTTTGCTGGACCTCTCTAGGGATGAGCATAGCTTGCTCCCTTCACTCCTTCTTTATGGTAGACCCTCTAAGAACTTATCCTACCATACCACTTATCCTTCTTATACTGTCTACCACCCTCAAATAGACAGACAAACAGAGTGAATGAATCAGGAACTGGAAACTTATTTATTATGAACCAGCCAAAGAAATGGGCTGACCTTCTCACCACTGCTGAATTTGCTCACAACACTGCTCCTCATTCATCCACCAAAGTATTTCCCTTCTCATTGATGCTCGAATATGAACTCTGAGCTTATCCACCAATCAGAAAAACATTCCCCTCCGCTCTAGAATCTAAACTAGCAACCCTTGATGAATCAAGAAAAGAAGCATTAGCTACACATAATTTAGCCTGATGAATCATGACTGCATGAGTAACCAGGCACTTTATCCCTTGGAAAGTAGAAGCCAGAGTTTGACTCAAAGCCACCAACCTTCATATCAAAACCTTATCCAGAAAACTTGCACCCAAACGATATGGACCCTTCAAAGTTACTCAGATACTTTCCTCTCTTTCATATCGACTCAAACTGTTAGACCTAGTACTACGACACCTTGTGTAGAACATGAGGTGGCGAGTTCTTGACACTAAGGCTAACCAGATTTGAGGGAGATTCTACTTGAGGGAGGAGCTCACAAAGAGTTGCAACATCCTCAGCAGAATTATATTAGACAGAAGGACTAATAGATTCAAAGTAGGGAAAGACTAGTACATGCATGAGACTAGTCTAAATAGTGATCACTGACTTGATATAGGGCCAGCCCAACTAAGTATAAAAGGAAGTATGACTGTGGATGCATAATCTGCAGTGGAATATGACAGAAGATGATGGAATGATAGGAATCATGAGACCGAGATGAGAGACTCGGTCGAGGAGAGATTGTTCGAAGTAAAGTGGAATGACACACCTTCAAGAACTGGTCTACAGTTGAATGAAGTGGGGATGAGGTGAAACAACTAACAAGAAATGGTGATAAGTAACGTGGACTATGCCAAAGAGGACTGCAGGTTGTACGAAAGAAAGAAGTACGAGTGAAGAAGAGAGAAATGTGATTGTAACACAAACTCCCACCAACTTGGAAAATCCACAATGTCTTTCATGCCTACCTCCTTTCATCTTACAAAGAAACTGATGCACATAGTCCCAACTTCCTCCATCCACCATCTGACCTGATCAGATCAGAAGAAGAATATGAGGTAGAGCACATCATCTCCCATAGGGGCAGTACATCAAGAAGACAATATCTGACTGTATGGAAAGACTATCCATTGTTGGAAAACATCTGGAAACCAGAGGGTAATCTCCATCATGTGCAGCAAATACTTGATCACTACAAAAGGGACAACCAACTTTGAAGAATGGTTCAAACAAGACGTCAGTCTCTTCATGAGTATTGCCTTGAATGAACCACTTCTGCCGCTACCTGAAACACTATGTCTTCCCTCTCATTATCATTGCCATCCTTGTCACCATCCTCTTCTCTCATCACTTCTTGTATTCAAACCTCCTCTGTCAAACCATTGCTTCTGCCAATTGATCATGCTCTCACCTTATTTGCCACTATCCTGGCTGACCCAGCCCTCTTGCTAATCATTGAGAACCTTCCATTATACCATCAAGGCACAACCTCCCAGGAACTGATCAGGTTGTTTCACAATATAAACAAAGTTCAACATTTTCATACTTTAACTGCTCCAAATGACTTACCTCCATTATATGGAGTTCTGATGCATTTTCTTTTAAGCAACCTTCCTCAATGTGTTCTAACTCTGTTGTATACCCATGGCTTTGCCACCTTTGTTGAACAAATCCCTGGAGATCACTTATTCCCCACCTTTTCACCTATCTTCCACTCCATGTTACCTGAAGAACAAGAGATATACCTATCATCCATGGCTCCATCTTCTCCAGCTCCATGACCTATTCCCTCTCCTCAGTCATCCATCACAGTCCCTTCATCTCTAGTCACTCTGCTCCATCATCTTTCCTCTCCTCCACCATCACCTACTGTCACTCCCTCTGAATCTATGCTAGAATTGGAATCTACCATGATTGACAGAGGAGATCAATCTCCAATCAATAGAGCTGCACAGCAATTATCTGAATCATACCACATTCTAGGTGCCAATAGGGTAACCATTCTTTCTGCCCCCACCAGGCTATTACCCACTGTTGTACATCGACAACCTGCATCTGCTTTGACTGAATGTTTTCACTGCCATATGTTGGGCCACTATTGAGAGGACTGCCCACATTACATCTGTCCACACTGTCATCTCACAGTGCCTGGTTGCCCCCAATATTTGTGTATCTGCACACAATGCAGCTTTTGCAGTCATTAGGAACATTTGGATCACTTCTGTCCCATGTGCTCATGTGCACTTTGTAATCAATCAGGCCATGTGGCAGACGACTGTCCATTTGAACATTTATCTCCAGAGCAAGCCTTATTTCCCAACTCTTCCATGAACATGGAGTGGACATGGTGTTCATCGAACCAGGGTTTCAATTTTACAAAGGGGGTAATGTTACAATCATATTTCTTTCTACTTCATTGGCTCTTCTTAGCTTTGTACAACCTAACATCCTTTTTGATATTGTTCACAATACCTACACACACTTTTTACTGGTAGTTTCACTTCATTCTCATCTTGTTCAACTATGACTCAGTTTCTGAAGGTATGTTATAATTGTTTCTGTCATGAACACTTACTCCTCGGCTGAGTCTCTTATCTCAGCCTTGTAGTTCCTATCTTCCATAGTTCTATAACCTTCTATAGTATTCTACTGCAGATTAGTCACTTCATAGTCTCTTTCCATTTATACTTCATCTGGGCCAGCCCTATAGCAGATCAGTGATCACTACTTAAGTGCAGACATATATAACCGCTTTTCTTTACTTCAAATCTATTCCATATTTTCTGCCTAGCACAGTCTGAGTTTTACTAGAGGACATTGCGACTCTTCATGAGCTCCTCCCTTTAGTAGAATCTCCCTTGAGTCTGGTTACTCCTAGTATCAAGAACTCTCCATCTCACATTCCACATGAGGTATAGTAGCGCTAGGTCTAACATAAGGTACTGGCTTGAAGAAGGCATAGATAGGAGATATTCAGTCTTTCATCATCTCTGCTATGTGGCAGTAAGTATATCTCATTATTAGATTTACTAACCAAGTTCCTCATGAATTAATGACTGTGATCTGTGAGGTACTTCAATGATAGAGTCAGTTTCAGAGGTATTCATCAGCAAATTCCAAGTTAGCTGCACAGTACTGTAAGACACTGTACAATATGTGTTAGCTACCATAGAGTGACAGAAAGGTCCCCCTCTGTACAGAGAACTAAAAGTGCTTAAAAGTGGTTTATTTTCATGGTACTATAATTTTATCCTAGCAAAACTACACTGTAAAAGTCTGTAATGGCCTGTAACAGCCTGTGGCTCTGTGAGCTCTGTATCTAACTAGGTAATTTGCTGATGTTATCACCTTTGGATTCATCACTGCCCACTTCAGATTCATCAACCATGTCATTTAAGGTCTTGATAGAGATAGTACTTGTAACTTTAATTCATTTTGATTGTGGCTGATCTGGAGGGGGGGTCTTGTCTTTGTGCTGGTCATTAGGTTGTTTTAGAAGCTTGTTGTTGAGGGCAGCTTTAGCCTTCTCTGTAATTTTAGGAACTCACTTGCCAATTGTAGTAGACATGGAATGTAGAGTGGGAAACACAGGAAGCAGGATGGGAATAAGAAGCACAATGGCAAATAGAAGCACTCAAGATCAAGATTTGGGCTATGATGTGGTCTCTTGGCTATGTCAACTGTATAGTATTATCAATATTTTCCCAGCATAGGGTTAGATAAGTGACATATCCACCAGTACTCATACTCACAACCCATGGTGGGTATCCATACCCATGCAGAACCCTAGTTGTTTCCAAGGCATGATTTTTGAAGTGCATTTTTTCCATAGTAATTCACAGCAAAGTTGACATGCTTTTTACCTGCAATGGTCACAAACTCAAGCATATGTAGCTACCTAGCCTGGCCCCAATTTCATGTTTATCAAGCTGGAAACTGACCATGGCCAGCAGCAGAAATACTAAGATAACCAGGCACAAAAGAACTGGACTGAGCTCTGTAGGAAACTATGAGGACAAAAGACTACTGGCATATATCTATGAGGTGACACATGGATATGCAGTCGTGACACGTGACTGTATGCCAGTGGGCTTACACAAACGTTGCAAACAATATCTTTGGCAATGTTTGAGCGCTGCAGCACCAGCGTGCACATATTGACCACATGGGACAGTAACTACATAAAGTACAGCAGAACCATATTTCATAAATCTTCCGTATTCAGTGTTGGTTTCTCAGGTTTGGAAACCGGCTGCCTCTTGACCATGACGAGTTCATGAGCAACACGGAGATCGTCGTGAAAATCTGGAGAAACGGTGTGATTCGGGAGTCGACAAATGAAATCCTTGACGTCCAAGACAGCCTTCTTCATCATATCCTTGTCTTTTGCTTGATGTATGGCTGCATTTGGTTCGATCATTTTGCGCAATTTATGGCCGTCCTTGAGCAGAGCACTAGGAGAAATCGTCGATAAGAAAAGTGAAGTGCTCCTCAATTGTTGGGCTTACACTATCATAGTCATCTGCTTCGCTATTTCCTCCAGACGTTCATGATTGCCCTTCAGAAGTAGACTTTTTGTCTTGCTCTTGAATTCGTGGGCGACAGAAATGGCTTTGTCTAAGCACACGATGAGATGCGGTAATGCCCAGAGATATAGCGTGCGATACGGAGACCTCTTCCACCCGAAAGTGTACGCATTCTTCAAGCAAGTAGTAAATACTGTGTTCCTTTGCGCCTTCAGTCCTTTTCCAATGGCACGGGTCTGCGCTTCGCAGCGCTTGCGGTATTTGCGATACGTAGCTTGGATCTTCTCTGCTGCTAGAATTTCCTCTCCATTAGGCTCGTGTTCGCGTATCAACGCAGGTTCGTTTGGCACTGGCGCGAGTTCTTGTGGCTCTTCATGAGCCCCGTCAACTGGGTCGTCTTCAGGCTCGGGCTGGATCTTTTCCCGGTCCTCAACTCCTTCGATCTGAGACACCTGGCTAACCCGGAGAACAAAAGTTGGCGCATCAACACGTAGGTCTGAATGGGTCGACACAAGTTGAGAGGCCAATAGGGAGGGGATTTCGGAAGGATTCGCAAAATATATATGCTGGATCCGAGGTGATCTTAGTGGTGGAACAACATCCTTTTCCTTGTGAAGCAGCTGCACCAGGTCCTCGATGACGACCTTGGCACCAGCGTCGTACTCTACCATCATCTTCAGGTACTCATTGTCGCATGCCTGTACATACCTGAGAGTAGCTTGAACTAAAAAATACCAACTAATGAACAGGGCAGCTTACTTTTGGTGCAATCTATGCGTGGGCGCAGCAGTCCGCAAAGCATCAAAGATGTTCTTGACTTTGTGCCTGACCTCAAGGTTTCGTACATTGTAGGTCACTAGTAATCGTTGTTGGCATCAAAACCGTGCATTTTATATCAACTGATGAACGCACGTAGGCAGAGCGCCCTGCAACTATTAGGAGTCATCATTAGTAGTTATCAGGCTATGAGTAAAAGGTAACCAACACTCTAGAGGTAAAGACATTGCAGAGGGTTGGCGTCAATTTGGTATGTGGTAATGAATATACCCCTTGGTGTTTCGAGGTCAGCCCGATTCAAATGATAAGTGTTCTGAACTCCTTACGACTTGCGCCATCTGACTGTAGGAACATCAATAAATCTCGCACATAATTCAACACATCCACAATTAGGGTGATCCTGGTTTCCTTCTTCCTCGAGAAATCCTTGTTGGAAGATAGCCAACTGCGTGGAAGGACGAGGCCACTAAGTGGGGGATCAAAGGAAAGACGCCACGAGATGGAAATCTTGCCGACAACTTCCTCCAAACAATCGCTGAAAACGGACAAGTCCACGAACGATGCAGACTTGAGGACGTGCCTGTAACCAGCTCGATGCAATAAATGATCGTCTATTCCAGTACCACACATACTTTAAAAATAACAGGCCCGCAGATATGCAAGTTTGCTGGGTGCCATCGAAAAGGTTGACAATGTCTTCGAGAACATTGCGACCATATGGATACACGAACTCTTGCACTTTGGCATGGGGAGTGTTGAAACGGGCTTGTTTGATGCATTTGAGAGCGCTGGGTTCATCAAAGGTGAAAATGAGGCTAGTCAACTGTAGCACGTTTGTCAAAAATGTCGAGCGGCCGTAGTCCATGCGAAGCGCATAAAGTGCATCCCGCACCCAGTGCTTCATGACGCTTATATTTTCATGAGTACCAGGTATCGTGGATAGGTTGAGGTCAGCAGTAGATCCCTGAGCATGGAACTGTGGGTTGAAGGCATCACAAAGGCGAGTAAGCCAGTCTAGCACACTAGAAGGTCTCAAGTAAATTGCCTGTCAAACAACATTATATTGCCACGCACCAGCTGAGGCTCTGAGGCTTCCCGGAAAGATATGGGTTGACCGAGTACATTAGCTGAAGGATGTAGATCTGCTGTAGATGAATGCCGATCCGAAGATTGTATTGCTTAGAATCCAGATCTGCGGACTTGACATGTTCCTGAGGGCAGTTGGCGCGATTGCACTGTCCATTAACGACGAACGTCAAGCATTGCGAGAAAACCACCGCATCGCAGCATAAGTCATTCTCCCTGGTGACTCGTTCGCATAGATGTGCTGCCAGATACTTCTGAAGTGCGGTGACCATCTCGCTCTTAGAGATGGTTACAACGGAAGGTTGAAGGTACATAAGACCATGACGATCACCAGTAGCTGACCTATGAAGGAAAGAACCGAGTTCCGTTCCATATTCAATGTTGGATATTTCTGTAATGCAGAGCAACTGTTTGATGGAAGGAACACTGAGTGGATCGGGGTGGGAGATGATGTCGTGAAGAAGGCGAGTATACTTCCGGAATTTATCCAGAAACAGTGACATCTCAATGAGGGTGCGAGATTTTAGTACCGGTAGACGACTGAAGAAATGATCCAACGCGAGTAGTGCTGCCACATTCCTCTTTTCCTCGACAAATACGTGAGACAGCTTCTCAAGGTGAGCGAAGTCCGCCTCCGCGATGGCACGAAACATTGATATCTATGAGTAATTCACAAGTAAGAAGCGTGATCCTGACCTCTCCAAGAAGAAGCATACTTCATAACGGTCCAGCGGGTCCAAGAAATCGGGGGGTAACTGACCAGCCAATTTCAGAAGTTCGGTAACGTCTTGGTTGGCTGCCACTTCCCTTGATGAGATACCGAATGAGCACCGATGCCACAAGCTATCCAGTAAGATTTTGGTGGCCCGCTGGATCACGTTGTGTGAACCCCTCTCCTTCAAGAGGTCTCTGATTGCATCGAGTGGTCGGTTCTCCAATAAATGAAGCTCGGCTGCCTCCAGATACCTTCCGTAATGTTCCAGTAGTGTAGCCCGAGCAAAGTCAAGGTCATATTCTTCAAGAAACTCCCGTTCTTCTTCAAAGGACGGGAACAGCGGTAAACGTGGTCTAGCCAAGGTATGTCAGTCAAGGAGTACGTTACATGTACGAGGCACCCGCCTGCTGCCATCACGTTTGCTGCAATAGAACAAGCGACATACAGTATACAGTTCTTCCGAAGATTCAGTAGGAATCTTGAGAGAATGCTCGTGGAGAACTTCGAGTGTCTTATCAAAAAGTCCAGCTTTTCGAAAGCGCCGTGCAGCGCGATCGTACTCTCGAGCATCTAGGTATGCATCGGCTGCCTTCCGATCATCGCCAGCACGCACATAACAGTCCGCAGCATTTCGATAATACTGGTGTTTGTCCTTAGCCAGCGGTGCATCGTTCGCACTCGCTACAAAAGCATCTGCAGCAGTGAGAAAAGCGTCCTGCTGAATCTTTGGTGGGGCAACGCCAACTTTTGCACGAGCCACTTCCCGAAGGTGGAAAGCTTCACAGATAGCAACCATACGGGGTAGTAAAGCTCTAGTGAAACAGTGTATCGCCTCGGGGTATTTCTTATGCCTGAAAAAATCTTGGCCAGATGATTCCCATTCTACCGGGGCCGAAGGTACAGCAAGGCGTGGAACGTCCGTCCCAAGTGTGCGGTTTTCGACCTGAGCACGTGAAGTCCAGATCAACTATCGTAGCGTGAGAGGCGTGAGAACGACAATCGACGAATGTCTCTCACTCGCATAGGTTCGCTTTTGTCAGACTTATCAAAGATCCACAGGTTCCTCCTCGCTCGGGTAATCCCCACGTACAGCAATTTCAACTGTGAGTCGTGTCAGAAGACGTTGACAAATGACCCAAATTCATTTACCTCACTGCATACCGCAGCGAAACGACCTTCATCTCTTTCAAAAGACGGTGCATGTACCGTACTCAGGTCTTGACCGTTAACCTCTCCTTCCATATGGTTCAGTAGTACATGCCAGCATAGGGCGTCAATGGCAGAGTCTTCGAAGAAGTTATACAAGAGAACCTGCTCCAAAGGTCAGTTCCAAAGATGTTAGAATATAACTTGAAGCTTACATCATTGAATTCGAGGCCTTTGCTGTCATAGAGGGTCCTAGAACGGAGTGTGATGAGTCAGTGTCACCAAGAAGAAACTATTGCGTTCGTTGTCTCACATGATCAGACCAATTTCCCCGACTTCCTTCTGCAGCTTCTCGACAGCTTTCTTATCTCGTACGAGAATGCCTATAAAGGAGTCGTGTAATTGAGATAGGGAACTCACAGTACATCACACTTACATTGTTGAGCCCCAAATTCGATACGACTCCCGCTTGAAGAGAAGTGTCAGAAATGGATAAGAAAACAGAAACACTACGCACGATTCGTCATACAGAAGTTGTTCAACAATGCCTTGATCCCAACTACGGAAAAATACAGGCTTTGAACCGTCAACGGTCCCACGTTCTGGTTGGAGGGTGTCAATTGCATTTGGCCAAAAATGTGTTACACGTTCAATGACAGTGTGTGCACAGTTGACAATGCCGCCATGTGAACGGTAATTCACGGCAAGCTGGAATGCTATAGGGTCCATGACTGAACGATCCTGTATTAGATGCATGCTCTGATCTTGCTGTGAGATAATAGCTATACAATGAATTTCAACTACACCTGGAAATCAGTTGGCTCTTACCTCGATACGGTACAGAAAGGCCTTCAAATCATCAAATCTGAAGGAGCTTCCTGCTGAGATGGTCTGCGCAGTGTCACCTGCCCAAAAAAGTCCTTCAGGATTCCGGCAGATGAGTCTGAGCACTAAAACAGATATCAGAAAAGACTGGCAAAGCGGTATGAGTTGCGTACAGAGTGCATCAATGAGTAAATTATCTTGTGCCTCGTCAACATAACTGAGACAAACACCCCTCAGCAACAAGTAAACCCCTTTGTCAAATAAACGCATGGACGTACAGATAGTCAATCTTTTGGCCCTTGAACGGGGTACCCCCCAGAAGCATTCTGAGTATCGCGTGCGTCCGATCCGCGACGTCATGGTGACGGTGTTCCTTTTTAAGCTTGCAATATGCTTCAAAGATTGCATACAGTGTTCGCCTCTGGCTTGCGAATGTGGGGTTAGAACGGGTAGGGAGGCTACAATATGCCTCCTCATCAAGGAATCCATCGGCGCATGACAGCGACTTCTCGGATCCCTTGATGATACCTACAGGGGAATTAAGTGATTCCATATTCACCATATGTTGAGATCACGCACCCATAAACTCCGAGAAGACAAGCCAGGGTTCTATGATAAAACCATACGATCAAGCTGAATTCATTGATGTGAAAAGTCCAAGTACACACCAAGGCCCTTTGTCAATGGTTGTGGGAAGTGTGGCCAATAGGTCCTGGCAAACACATCATATGTCACAAATGAATCTTGTGCCTGAACCTCATCAGTGTCGACAAAAAATTTCTCTAGACGTTTTGCTTCGGGGTTATCACCACTCAGAAGGTCTGCAGCAATCATCTTCACAAGCTAGGACCGGGAGAGTGAGCTGTTGGAATTACCGCTCAAAGTGGGAGATTACCTTGTCAAAGGTGACGAACAGAGGGAAGTGATTCTCTTCTAGTGCGCTGTACCTTCGCGGGAAGTCAACCCGATCCTCATCATCCACGTCCACCAGGCCAGACTCCGTGTTCCGAGCTCGCATCCCTTTGAGATCCTCAAGGGAATATCCAGCTAACGCCAAAGATTCAAGTAGCTTTACGAAGTACTCTTCAACCTTTTTCGCCAGGACGCGAGACTTGGTTACAAAGATCTGACGTGGCTTTGGCATATCGGACGTCTGCATTTCCCATGCCCGTTGAATTCCGAGCATCTTGAAGAGCATCGTTGTCGTTTTGCTAGGCAAGGAATGAGTCACAGTTCATGCCAATGTCAGGCCCGTCGTACCCGGTACCACTCCTCCCCAAAACATAACACGAAGTTGTGCATTCTATAATCTTACGTTCTTGCGGGCTGCACGAGTGTGGTTGATGTTGGAAATTCAATAATGTGGACGTCACCTACGCCAGTTCAAAGACGTGCTGAACATCCTGGTTTACAATTAAACCTGTTATGCCAGATAAATTGTACGGCATCATATGCAAGAACATACGCACTGTGTAAAAACGCCTGTGGGACGATCAGTGATCTGCACGGCACGTTAGCAGTAGACGCACTTGAGAGAAGGTAATATATTTATCGAGACTGCATAATGCTTCAGACTTCAAATGTAAAAAAGGAATAACCTGCGTACACCAGGAGGGAGTGTAACTGCGGGGATGCGTGAGCAATAATTGAATTATAAGATCATGCAAACACACCTGCCCCATATCTTCGTCGGACAGAACAAGCGAGACCGGTTTGGTGTAATGTTGAAGACTCTCTGGTGGGAAGCAAGCGGGAAGATAGATATCACTACCTGCTTTTATAGGACGATTTCGGAAAATACACCTGTTGCAAAAGGTAAAGAAGTGAGTCACCTTCCTCTCGTAACGAAAGGAGATCTGACCGCCGGCGGTACTCCTTCCCTTTGCCAGTAAGATGTTGGCCTATTACGTCCCAGATGCGGTCCAGTTGTGTGTGAGTGTATATACCATATATCTTGATCACTGGAACGATAGCTTTGCATTAAAAAGAGAACAAAGTGCTAAAAATCTGATACCTTGTCGTTCCACCTGCGAAAACGCGAATCGAACAAGGTAGGAATATATATAGGTTAAACTCACCTCCCCATCATGGTCGGGGATGACATCGACCTGGTACTGTTCAAGAGTGAATGGGTGTTCACCGTCATCACAGGAATAAACCTACTACGAGCCGAAGGTCTCGTTGCATTTTTGCTTCGAAAATAGGGACTCCAGAGGAGCCATTCAGCCTTTTCTGATTTTCGTCAGAAAAATGCCCATTCGAGAGTTGCCTGTCACAATGGTCAATTTGTCCGACGAGGGTGGGTATGGGACGCACTTGATCTTTTTCACGACAATGGCACATTTCTTCTTGTCTCCGTTTGCCAGCTCCCTCAGCTTCTTTGTTGCATCCGTACCGATGATGATGCGCCACTCTCCAAAACCGTCCGCATTTTCAAAATACAGCGCAGCTTTCATGGGCTGGACCTTGGGATACGCTGACGGCTTTGGCTCGGTAGCTTCAATGATTTTTGTATGCTGCGGCGCAGAAGGTGGCGGGGCTGCAACATCACTTGCCAAGACATATGCGTCCTTCAATTGCTGTGCGAGAAATGGCTCTAGGAGCAGTTCAAGATAGAACTATGAATGCACTGAGCAGTGTATTCGGAACCAGGGGGGCGTTTGACTCACGTTCAAGATCATCCTGAGATCGGTGCTGATCTTTTGTGCCAATCGGGAGGCGTCTGCGTTGTTCAAAGGGGCCTTAGCTCCTAGCCTGTGAAACGATATCATGTCAATGGTAGGGGAGGCATTCTTGTTCTTCTGCTTTGATTTCTTCTGTTTCTTGTTATGCACAAAAAGCCCTGAGAACTCTTCATTGTCGTACCCGGGATCCTCTAAAGTACTCACAGGAGTGGCATCATTGATGATACAGGTCGAGAAGTCAATAGAGCATAATAAATTGAGGACTGGTAACGCGTCCTCCACATAAACTTTATGCCGCCCAATATGACGGACGGTGTCAGTGGAAAAGAGATCGGGAGGTAGAGCAAATACGACGGATGAAAGTCTCCGAAGGAGAATACTTGCAGAAGAAGTCTCGATCAGCGCAGGATCAGTCGGGTAGGCGTCCAAAATTTTGTGGAGCAGCCGTTCCGCCTGCGGCAGCGCTAGACATGGATGAGATGCAAGCAACGTCCAGAGGATGAGTATGGTAACCTCACCAGACATGATGAATTCGAAGAGATTAGGAACGGAACACAAGTCCTGAACTATCAGGTCCAGAGGTATGTCTGGTCCTGCTAAACAGGACTCGAGCGTCCTCAAAGCCACAGCAAGGCCCTCATTGTTAGCAAGTTTGCTCGCAGCAAAAGTCTGCGGATGGAGAAAAGACATTTCAGGCGGTTTAGTGTGCATCGTCTCGCAGTGACAAGAGGTGGATACATGGGAATGGTCCGTTGATGACCCCTTTTTATAACGACACGAGGCGAGTGGCACAATGCAATGGGTGCTTCTGATACGGCATCAGGTGAGCGCTGATTCGTTCGATAAGGTGCGTTTTATAGGTTTTAAGGTTATGGCAACAAGACCGCGGAGCGACTTGCTTCGGTGCAAAAGGAAAACTTCCAAATGTGAGTGTGCGCGAGTGGGTCCGCGGTGCACAATGGAGCTGGAACGGTAATGGAATGGTTATGTAATCGACGTTTTCCATCTGGTGAATGTCATGTCCGCGATGCGGAGGCTCCAAAGCCAGTCGGCCAGGCTGTTTGGCACCGTTACACCCCGCGCAGCCTCCTTGACATCTCCGGCTCACGAGGGTACATCTGCCAAGAAACAACGAACCCACCCACTCAAACCGCGTCGACCCAGAATTTCGCTTGAACACCCGCGAGAATGGAAAAGGCCTCTTGCATACGGGGTTCTTCCCGCACTCGATCAAGCCCTCGCGTTCATCAAGTCGGACTCGGAGGCGTTGAAGCTAGAGATGCAAGACGTTCAGGGTGCGCTCAATACAGCCAAGCAGGCGCCCGAGCCAGACCCAGTGGCAATCAAGCAAGCTGAAGACCGACTAAACTACCTCGAAATCCAAAGTGAGATAAACTTCCCCGAGGTTCAGTGGAAGTGTGCAAATGGAATGGGTATGTGCATTCTTTTCGGTCGTTGCATCCCGCCCGGGCCTGATTGCATGGTGCATGTCTCAGCGAACATGGAAAAAGCGGTGGATAGGCACATTATTGAACAGCGTTGGAGGAAAGAGGGTGCACTGGACCTCTTGGTACGTCGTTTCGCGCTCCTATCTGCCCGAATTCACTGTTTTCTTAGATGGAACGTATTCACCAAATGCACATCGTACCCGACGTCGTTCCGAACTTTCACCCATCGTTTGACCTTCGCGTGTCCTTCCCAGAGCACCAAACAAAGACGACGTCGACAACTCCAAAGTACAGATTCGTGGAGCCGGGGGTTTTTTTGCCGCCAGAACAGGTCAGTTTTCTCGTTCCTTCCGGACATACCGCTCTTCTCAACAGAATAAGACTGTTGACCCACCCAGACTACACAAAGATGTATTCCACACAGACGAGCGTTTGTACACATTGATCATGGTCGATCCGGGTGAGCAAATGCCGAGAACTCCGTCATTCATTGGCTCACTGTGACGCAGATGTACCTAATGAAACAAATAACACATACCAACAGTTCCTTCACTGGCTGCAGTGTGTATTGCAGGTCTTTGTTCATTCGACGGTTACGATAAATCTTTCTTCAGACCCAACATCCCTTTGTCGGCAACCTCCCCCTCGCTGATCCCAAACATAAACTCCCACACGAAGTACACACCACCACACCCTCAAAAGGGTACACCATATCACCGCTATACAGTTCTCCTACTTCCTCAAAAAGCGTATATCAATGTCCCAGTCGTCGGGGCACACCAACGTATTGGGTTTTCAGTAAGGGAATTCGTCGCTAGATATGATCTAGATCCCTCCATTGGCGGTGGCGCACATATGTGGAGGGGCGAATGGAACCCACTCGTCTCTGGAATATATCGGGATCTTCTCAGTAAGTCCCGACTCCACATTAAATCTCTGATAATCAACGACATTCCCATGCAGAGACGGAGGAACCCGTCTATGGAAAGCCACCAAAGCCAGACAGGTATGCGGAAGTCAGAGGGAAAAACCGGTATTTCTTGTAGTAGAACGGCTGCGATCTTTCCATGCTCCAGGACTTTGATTAGACAACATAATGACACGTTTCAATGCAATAACTCGTGACTCGCTGCTCGTGCTGATGTAAGCCTCTGTGTATCGGCTCTTGAGTTGTCCGTCAACTGTACAGGCAACGATGACTTTACCAGACGACCACGACGACTTCAAGCACGATGTAGCCATCAGGCTCTCTCGAGCATTGAATACCTTGAATC
>JBBPTP010000113.1:0-36419 GCA_038094195.1 Pulveroboletus aff. carminiporus | reverse complement strand
AAATATGCGGACCAACTATGGGAAATGTAAACTGCTGAACATAGTGGCTGTGCAGTAGGTACCCCTGACCATATGCTACACAAAGGGCTTGACCAAAATATGGATCCCTGCCACTCTACATCAAATTTATTACCATGTGCTCTAGTACAGGTATACCTCATGCAATGCCTCACTACACTTGCATTACACAAGAACTGGTCTAGAAACCTTCCTACTAAAGATATATTGTAGACATAGCCTAGTATGCATGTATAACATGAAGTATACATGCAATATCCTAGCATAGCATATCTTAGATGTAGTATATACTTGTACAAACTATATAATAGTATATAAGGGACGCCTCCAGCTCTAGAGGACACTAGTCTTGTCCTCTTGGAGTTTCCTACTTGCTAGGAGGTTCAGACTCACCACTATTGTTTTATAGCTCAAACAGCTGATCCTTCAGTGGGTTAGTCATTTCATATCCAATGTCTTCTTCTTTAAATCTTGTCCATGTACTTATAGCAATACAGAATGAAAGGATGCTCTGCATTCCAGTAAAGCTCAGTACTAACAAACAAATCATTGAAACCACCACCCTTATTGATTTCAGAGCAATTGGAAATTTCATAAACCAAAGTCTTGTAGCCAAACATTGGTTCTCTAGATGACAACTACCCCAATCCATTATAGCTTACAATGTCAATGGTTCTTTCAATGTCAATGGATCTATCAAGTGAAAAGACTATACTGGACTAACTATAGGACAACATGCAGAATGACTCAGACTCATGATCATAGAACTAAAGAAACTTCAGATTATTCTTGGAATGCCCTGGCTAAAGAAGTGAAATCCAAACATCAACTGATTTAGCAATGCAATAACTATCCTCTGAATCACCAGACTAGAAAAGAATCAGACAGAAATAATCTGGACAGTCCAGTTCAAGAAGTGATCAATCTCATCCAGAAAGAATTAAAAAAAGATGTCATTATCCCTGAATGGTATAGAAAAGACCACACCAAGGAAAACCTCCAGAAAATCACTCTATCAACCAAGATTATCCAGAAAGAATAAAAAAAAGATATCATTATCTCTAAATAATGCAAAGACTTCGAAGACATCTTTTTGAAGAAAACTTTCAATGAACTTCTGTTACAAACACTCTTTTTGCAACATCATAACTTATTCAAACATCAATTAAAGCTCCTCCGCAATGAGGTTAAACTAGCCACTCAAGTCTAATGCTTGTCATTAGGCTTGCAGCTCAAATCAAATAATCCAAAGTTACGACATCACAACTCCCTTTTACCTTTACATCCACTAAGTCTGAATCAACCTTGCTCTAAACCCTGCTTACATCTTCACAACTTCACAATAGCATGATGCTTGACATCATGTGACTTATGACATTATGCTTTTGGACTAATTGAACTTTAATGGACAGAACTTAACTTTATTCGTACACTTCCATTTCATGCCATATGCATTTCATTTCCACTACCCTTTACCCTATGGCTATGTTTTATGCTTCCCTTCCATTTGATATGCCACTTGACTTATGCCTACCTTATTGTTTTAATTCCTGATTTACAGCCTTATGGCTGTTCAACACCTTATTTGGATAATGGACCAAATATATACAAACATGTAGTAGGGTATATAAGGACCCAAATCGACGACCAAGGGATCCTCAGTCAGATCCTCTTGGGTTTTCCCCTACTTCCATCTGTCTCTAAGTCTAAGCCTCCTTGTGGTAACCTGAAAGCTCTAGTAGCAATTAGGGTTGTTTCATTAGGATCTGACTACCACATTCACCTTACCACTTCCACCTACAAGCACACGTCACAAGTGGGTGCCACGTTCTATGAAGAAGAAGCCATGCTCATGACGAGTTAGTGGTCTTCAACGCTCACCACTCCCTCTCTTCCTTCCCAGCTGCTTCAGTCCAATGGAGCCCTTCTCACTTTTTGTACGCTGCCTCGCACATAGTAGTGGAGCAAACCTTAGATGTAGTAGCAGCCAGCAGAGACCCCAAGCCACCTGTGCCTCAAGAGGTCAGGAGCCAGAGTGTCATGGACTTGCAACCTGCCTTAAGAAGTTCTTCACCCGCATCACTGGCAGATCAGTTTTTAGTGGCATTAGAGAAAGCAGAGTTAGATCCTCTGAAAGAACTCACTGACCCCTACACTGCCACCATCCTCTTCAACGAGTTTGAGGAAGCAGGGACCTTCAAGGACAGTACCTTGCCCATCACCAACCCCAACCCTTTGTTGAGAGACTGGTCCTATGACCCCAATGATGAACCCATAGTACCAGACCCAGTACCCCTCTACGTTCTGCCCCTGCCTATCCACTTGTGGTCAAACGCAATGACCACCGGCTCTCCTTTAACCCCTGTCTCAATATTAGAGGCGGAAATTAAGAAAGAAGAAGAAGTACCAGTACTATATGTACCACTAAGATCTGCCAAGAGAAAGGTAGAAGATGAAGAACCCTCTATACAAGGAAAGCGTCAGAGGAAAAGAAGAGCCATACCTAGCATAAGGAGGCTCAGAGGAGGTGAACCATTCACAGATGAAAATTATACCACGAAGGTATTACGCTCCTGGTTGTCTTTACACCGCCCAAAGAAATTTTTGTAAAAGCAATAAATGTTCACTATGTCTCTATCCCAAGTGCTCCACGATGCCAGTGCAAGCTGAACAGATCAAGCAAATGCCATCATTGCAGAATTTAATACAGCGAGTTCAGTAATCTCACAACTCAACACAACCATCAATGCCCAGCAAGTTGAGCTGGCTATGTTAAGGGCACAAGCAGCAGCACGTGCCACAGCAGGAGCACAAGTGGCTGTGAAACAACCCTAAACCCTTGAGGCATAGCCGTCAAGAGGCAATAGCAGTTGCCCAAGAGAAGTGTCTTGTTACTCTTGTGGTATCCTTTACCAAGGGCTTGACTTGACTAGCTTTGCTTACAAGCTAGGAACACAAGTGGAGGAGTGAAGATAATAGTCTTATTGTTAATAGGGGAAACTCCAGAGAAGACTTGGTTAGAGTCCTCTGACTCTACATGGGTCGTATATATACTCTACTAGTGTTTGTATCTATAGACACCTCATCTAGAGATATCCTGTGTCGTCTATGATGTTACAATGTGTATCTAATAAGTAAGAATGGAAGAGAAGCATAAACATACACATAAGGTGTGGGTTTAATGTGAATAAGAAGCATAGATGTGGTAGAATGGAAGACATAGCCTTATGCCTCAAGCATCAGGTGTGGTTCATCTATGATCATGACTCATAAGAATAGGGGTCGTGATGATTGTGAAGCGTGACTCATTAAGAGTGATAATCGTGAAGTCATGAAATGGTGAATAAGTGATATGTGACTTATGTGCACATGTGAAGATGTGAAAATAAAGAGTAATCAGTAAGTCCGGTACTGATAAGATAAAACTTAAGAGTGTCCGTGTTCTTGGTCCGTATCCATATCCATAGTCTGTATTCGTAGTGCTTGTAGCTTCAGTAGTCGTAATGCACTATAATGTAGAGTGCACCTGTAACAGGCTGTAGGCCAAGCAGCAACTACAGGAGGTTATTCCTGAAAAGTAGAAATATTCTCAGACCCTGGAAGTTATGATGGCTCTAGGGCAAAATGGTGGAGCAAGATGAAAGCTTGGCTCACCATTAACAGCACAGCCATCACTCCCAGCTTGTATGACATAGTACTTGCCATGTTATCATGACTCACTGGCGTAAAAGCGGGCTGGTTTGCAGAAACACACTTAATTAAAGGTCGCACCTACACATGGGCAACATTAGAACAAGAAATGGAGGGTCTCTTTAGATCTGCCAACAAAGTAGACTGGGCCCACAAACAAATTGATGGGTTCACACAGGGCAATATGCCCATCGATGAATTCATTGTAAAGTGGGAATTGCTTTACAACCAAGCATCACTCAACGACTCTGACACCATAAGGCTATTGGAGAAGAACATTTCTAGGAGCATCATTACCCAAATCTTCAAAGAAGGCAAGCGGCAGCAAACGCTGGCACTCTATCTTGCCAAAATCCACCATGTTGGTATGGCAAAAGAGGCCCTTGATTTCATAATGGGCTGTATCATGCAAAGAAGCAATACATTCAAGGGCAAAGAACAAAAGAAGCCTGATACCATGGACATCAACGCAACGGACCGCAGGCCATTTAAATGTTATAACTGTGGAAAGGAAGGCCACTCTTTAAAAGAGTGTCCAAAGCCAAAAGTCGAGTGCTCCAAGTGCAAGTACGTGGGAGGTGCTCACAAGAAGGGATGCCCAAAAGGGAAAGATCACAAGGCCAGAGCGGCTGAAGAGTGGAGCGACTCGGAGGATGAGAACCTGAGAAGCTCAAAATCTAATCTGGACTGTATGATTCAGAAAATGTCACACGAAGAGGCCAAGGCCTACTTTAAAGATTTATTTATTACTCACTCAAAGGAGAAGGGAAAAGGCAAGGCAACGTAAGTGCACTGGGCACAGATGTTGCAAGAAAGAATTGTTACTCAACCCTGGAGGTTGAAGAAAGTTCAGACTCAGATGTATCTATAGATTCCATACATGGGGACTCTCTCAACAGAGAGGTTTGCCAGGGCATCCATAAGGATCACCCTTTTTGCATCATTTCATATCTGAAGAAGAACAATGACAACGAAATCCCAGAAGAAATTTTCATTCGAAACGTCAACATCCAAAAGGAGATTAATTTGGAAGTTATCATTGCTCTTGGACAAAATAAGAAAATCATGATCAAAATGGACACATTGCTAGACAGTGGTGCCAACGTCATATTTATTGACAAAGAATGGGCTGAGAAAAACAAATTACCTATGAAGCCCTTGTCACGACCTATTCCAGTCTACAATGTAGACAGAATCAAGAACTCTGCCGGATCTATCACACACTCCATGGACATAATTATTATGTACCAAGGTCATCAAGAATGAGTACTGGCAGAAGTCACCACTCTGGGAAAGAATCAATTAATCCTGAGATATTCTTGGCTTAAATGCCACAACCCTGAAATCAACTGGGCAAAAGATACCATGAAACTTAACCGATGCCCTAGATCTTGCCAGATGCTCTCAGACTGTGCTACCTTTTTGGCTATGCTTGATAAGGAAGAACAGGAACAAGCTTATGTAGCTTATCATCTACATGCCACTATGGAACAACCCATTAAAATGGACAAGACTGCAGAGCAGCTTGTACCAAAGCAGTTCCACAAATTCCTTAAAGTATTTTATAAAGGAGAAAGTGAACGTATGCCCATATGTAAACCTTGGGATCATGCCATAGATCTCAAAGACACATTTAAACCTAAGAAAGAATGCATCATACCCCTTTCTGTCATGGAACAGAAAGAAGTTTTGGTGTTCATAGATGATCAATTAAAGAAGGGTTATATAAGACCCTCAAAGTCCCCTCAAACATCACCTGTGTTCTTCATATCAAAGAAAGATGGATGAAAAAGAATGGTACAGGATTACTGCTACCTCAATGAACATACAGTTAAAAATAACTATCCGCTACCACTCATTTCACAGCTAGTTGATAAACTAAAAGGGGCTAAGTTATTCACGAAAATGGATCTTAGATGGAGATACAACAACATATGCATCAAAGAAGGTGATGAATGGAAGGCCACATTCGTTTGCTTCAGAGGAGCATTCGAACCCCTCGTCATGTACTTCAGATTATGCAACTCTCCAGCCACGTTTCAAGCGATGATGAATGAAATCTTTGCCGATATGGAAGCAGTAGTGGTTGTCTACATCAACAATCTATTAATATTCACCAAAGATGACAACAAAGACAAACACAACAAGATCATTTTAGAAGTCCTTCGTCGTCTAGAAGAAAACGATTTATTCGTCAAGCTAGAAAAGTGTACATTCCATGCCACGGAAATTGAATTTCTTGGCATGTTTATGGGACAAGATGGCATTAGAATGGACGAATCTAAAGTTAAAGCTATTCTGGAATGGCCCACATCCAAAACAATGCACAGTGTCCGTGCTTTCCTTGGACTTGCGAACTTCTATTGCAGATTCATCAAAGATTTTGCCAAAGTGGCTAGACCACTCCATGATCTGATGAAGAAAGACATTAAATTTGCATGGGAAAGTCTCCAACAAGAAGCGTTTGACATGCTTAAGCAGACATTTACCACGGCACCTATACTCGCTTATCCAGACAATAATAAGAAATTCTGGCTTGAAGCTAATTCATCAGAATTTGCAATAGGAGCAGTGCTCTCTGTTTATGAAGACGATGAGAAATGGCACCCAGTTGCATATTTCTCTCATGCCCTTAACTTCATGGAAAGAAACTATTCAATCACTAATAAAGAAATGCTCAGCATAATACAAGCATTGGAAGTTTGGAGACATCACCTTGAAGGTGCATGGCATGAGTTTGAAATATGGAATGACCATGCCAATCTACAATTCTTTATGATGAGACAAGATCTCAACTGTCGCCAAGTATGATGGTCACAATATTTATCTAGATTTAATTGCATATGGGTACACAAGGCTGGAACCACAATGGGAAAAGCCAATGCCCTATCCAGATGAGAAGATCACCTTGAAGAGATCAAAGATGACAACAAAGGAATTGTTGTTATCTCCCTGGATAAGATCAGACAGACACTTCTGATCTCAGATGAAGGGGTCTCCATTAAGCAATGCATTTTTAATACAACCATGTGTCTGATGGAAACGCAAACCCGAAAGGTACTTGAAAAAGAAAAACTCAAAATTTACGATGATGGTCTATTGTATGACCAATACGAAAGAATTTATGTCCCAGATACACCCCAGTATCCACTCCTACATATGGAAGTCACCAGGCTTCACCACGATACTCCAGTTGCTGGTCATCTTGGATATGAGAAAACAATAGAATTACTGCAGTGCAGTTACTGGTGGCCAGGAATGGCTACTTATGCTAAAGATTATGTCAAATGTTGTGACAGGTGCCAACATTTCAAAGGATCAAACCAAGCCCCAGCTGGCTTGTTACAATCTTTAGAAGCACCTCAAATTCCATGGGAACATATCTCAGCAGATTTCATTACAGACCTTCCCAAATCTCATGGATTTGACGTGATCTTGACGGTCGTAGATTGCTTCTCGAAGAAAGTTGAATTTATTTCCATGCATAAGACATCCACAGCCCTAGACACAGCCAAACTCTATCTAAATTATATCTGGAAGCACCATGACCTTCCTAAATCCATCATATCTGATCGTGGACCACAATTCACATCAGCCATAATGCAAGAGCTTTGTAAGTGTCTTGGTATAGACTGCTGCCTCTCTACGGCATTCCATCCATAAACAAATGGGCAGATGGAATGAATAAATCATGAAGTACAACAGTATCTTCGCATATTTACGGCAGAACGACAATACGAATGGGTCAATTGGCTAGCCCTCGCCCAATTCTCATATAATTCTAAACGTAACACTTCTACTAAGAAGACTCCCTTTGAAGTTACACGTTTATATCATCCAAGAATGGGATTTGAACAAGGGATGTCTAAAGCACCTGCCACAGAAACATTTGCTGAACAAATGAAGACAGTATTGCAAGAAGCTTACAATAATATATTAAAAGCACAAGAACAGATGAAGGCTAATGCTGATAAACATAGATCATCCACACCAGACTATGCCATTGGAGACAAAGTTTGGCTCTCCATGGAAAACCTTCACTTGATGCGAGCATCTAAGAAACTTTCTGAACGATGGCTAGGACCTTATGAAATCATTAAGTTAATGGGACCCAATGCAGTCAAGCTATGCTTGCCTTGCTCTATGAAAATCCACCCTGTTGTCAATGTATCCTGGGTTAAACCATATAAAGAAAGATTGGACAGGCAAGAACTGTACTGACTGGGATCCGTGCAAATCATGGAAGATAGAGACAACGAATGGAAGGTGGACTACATTATTAACTCCCGACTCAAAGGTTGACGTCTGGAATATTTAATCCATTGGAAAGGCTATAACGACATGGAACGTACTTGGGAGCCTAGAGCCAATCTGACACATGTGCAAGACGCTGTGAAGGAATTTCACTGTTTACATCCAGTGGCCCCACATGTCATCAATATAGATGAAAACCTTTTTCCTAAATTATTTAAAAAATACGAGAATCAAACCAACTTAACATGCTCTGCCAAAATACCCTTCAATTGTCTGGAATACGATTCATAAGGAGGGGATAGTGTTACAAACGCTCTTTTTGCAACATCATAACTTATTCAAACACCAATTAAAGCTCCTCCACAATGAGGTTAAATTAGCCACTCAAGTCTAATGCTTGTCATTAGGCTTGCAGCTCAAATCAAATAACCCAAAGTTACAACATCACGACTCCCTTTTACCTTTACATCCGCTAAGTCTGAATCAACCTTGCCCTAAACCCCGCTTACATCTTCACAACTTCATGATAGCACAATGCTTGACATTGTGTGACTTATGACATTACGCTTTTGGACTAATTGAACTTTAATGGACAGAATTTAACTTTATTCATACACTTCCATTTCATGCCATATGCATTTCATTTCTGCTACCCTTTACCCTATGGCTATGTTTTATGCTTCCCTTTCATTTGATATGCCACTTGACTTATGCCTACCTCATTGTTTTAATTCCTGCTTCACAGCCTTATGGCTGTTCAACACCTTATTTGGATAATGGACCAAATATGTACAAACATATAGTAGGGTATATAAGGACCTGAATCGACGACCAAGGGATCCTCAGTCAGATCCTCTTGGATTTTCTCCTACTTTCATCTGTCTCTAAGTCTAAGCCTCCTTGTGGTAACCTGAAAGCTCTAGTAGCAATTAGAGTTGTTTCAACTTCCCCCTCACTGATTCTATGACCACACTGTTGAACTAAAACCCTCATTTGTCCCAAAGATTGTCAAGGTATACACTGAGCAACAAAACTGTTGCAATGTTGGCAACAATTGTAATGATTGATTAATATATTGATGCTAGACCTACAAACTTAGATATCATTAGAAAGCCATTATAAAGGGGTTTCCAAAAATATATTACAATTAGTAACAGGTACTCATTGCAATAGTTTTGTTACTGAGTTAATAAAGTATCAAATTAATATATTCTGACATATTATTATATAAGCAATAAGTCATGTGATGTACAATAAGTTCAACATGATACAAACAAACCATAACACCACTCTTTGTCCACTTCCATCATCATGAAACCACTTTCTATTGATAATACCAATCAAATCCTCACTCTTTTGGATTTGGGTTAATCTACTTGTCAAATTTCTCTTGCTACTGGTGTAAACCACTCTACCATCAGTTGAATTCACTCAAAACTTCATCCTGACCTTGCCAAGTCCTCTGGTGGTTGTCCTTCTATCATGACATCCACTGATATATGTCATGCTATTTAGCTTATTGAAACTGACAAGGCTGAAAATGCTATTCAAGTGATCAGAACTCTTCAGGATGTGAAAAACCAAACCATCTTCTCCCAGACTATCTACAGACACTTGAAAAAGGCTGGTATGAAGGCTATGGTGAAGAAGAAATGCCCTTTCCTTACCAAGCATCTGAAACAACCCAAACCTCTGAGGTGTAGCTGTCAAGAGGTAATCATAGTTGTCCAAGGCAAGTGTCTTGTTAGTCTTGTGATATCCTTTACTAAGAGTGTCTTAACTATTCTTGCTTACAGAATAGGAACAAAGGATATATATGATGATAGTTCTTTATAGAGGGAAATATACAAAAGGACTTTGTTAGAGTTCCTTGTGCTCTTACATGGGTTGTATATATACTCTATCTGTTACAAATGTGAATAACACACTACTAGAAAGCCCCATGGTAGCCAAACTAGTAGAGGACAGCATATTTACCATCAACAAACATATGTACAAAAAACAAAAGAAGCTAGCTAATGGTTGCCAAAATTGCATACTAACTGATGTACTCATGGTACACCTTGGTGGCTGTGCAGTACTTATCACCCCAAATCACCTAAAATCAGTACTATACACCACAGAGGGCCAGAGCTACCAATAAAACACTCAAGACACCTAGATTATAGCTGAAAGTACCTTTAGAGTATATTTTGAGTGTTTCTACTTCAAAACTCAGGCTTACATAAGCTGCTGAACATGTGCTGAACATATGTTTGACATGTTTGGTGCCTCATAACAATTTGAAGCCACAACATTAAATCCTCAAAATTATATGGACAGATTTCTAAAAGGATTCTCTAGAGGACTGTCTATTTAGATTTGCAAAATATGCAGACCAACTATGGGAAATATAAACCACCAAACATAGTGGCTGTGTAATAGGTACCCCTGACCATATGCTACACAAAGGGCTTGACCAAAATATGGATCCCTGCCACTCTACATCAAATTCATTACCATGCACTCTAGTACAGATATGTCTCATGCAATGTCTCACTACACTCACATTACACAGTTAACCCTATATCCTACACATGTACAACATACCCTAGACCACAACCATTTACTACATGCCACACATAAGTCTAGAACTAGTCTAGAGACCTTCCTACTAAAGCTATATTGTAGACATAGCCTAGTATGCATGTATAACATGAAGTATACATGCAATATCCTAGCATAGCATATCTTAGATGTAGTATATGTACACTTGTACAAACTGTAGAATAGTATATAAGGGATGCTCCCAGCTCTAGAGGACACTAGTCTTGTCCTCTTGGAGTTTTTCTACTTGCTAGGAGGTTCAGGCCTGCCACTATTGTTCTATTGCTCAAACAGCTGATCCTTCAGTGGGTTAGTCATTTTACTATCTATGTTTGTGTCTATGGATGTCTCATCTAGAGATATTCTATGTAGTTCATGAGTTTACAATATGTATCTAATAAGTAAGAATGGAAGAGAAGCATAAACACACTCCTAAGGTATGGATCTAATGTGAATGAGAAGCATAGATGTGGTAGAATGGAAGACATAGTCTGATGCCTCAAGTATCAGATGTGGTTCATCTATGATCATGACTCATAAGAATAGAGGTTGTGATGATTGTGAAGGCATGACTCCATCCAGAGTAATAATGTGAAAATGTAAAGATATGAATAAGTAAAATGTAACCATGTGCACATGTAAAGATGTGAAGATAAAGAGTAATTAGTAAAACCAGTACTGATAAGATAAGACTTAGGAAAATGGTTATCCATGTTCATAGTGCTTGTAGCTTCAGTAATTGTAATACACTATAGTGTAGAGTGCACCTATAACAGCATCATAAAAAAGCAAGAATGAACTTTGCTCTTAGCCATAGGAATTGGACTGTGGAGGACTGGAAGTGAATTATTGAAACAATCCTAAACTCCTGAGGCATAGCCATCAAGAGGCAATAGTGATTGCCCAAGAGAAATGTCTTGTTACTTTTGTGGTACCCTTTATCAAGTGGACCTTGTACTAGCCTTGCTTACCAACTAGGAACTAGAGTTATGGAGTAATGATAATAGTCTTATTGTGAATAGGGAAAACTCCAGAGAAGACTTGGTTAGAGTCCTCTTGGCTCTACATGGGTCATATATATACTCTACTTATGTTTGTATCTATGAATGTCTCATCTAGAGATATCCTATGTAGTCCATAAAGTAACAATGCATATTTAATAAGTAAAAATAAAAGAGAAGCCTAAACATATATCTAATGTGTGGATCTAATGTGAATGAAAAGTATAGATATGGCAGAATGGAAAACATAGCCTGATGCCTCAAGTATCAGGTGTGGTTCATCTATGATCATAACTCATAAGAATAGAGGTTGTGATGATCATGAAGTGTGACTCTATCAAGAGTAATAATCATGAACTTGTGAAATAGTGAAAATGTAAAATGTGATCATGTGCACATGTGAAGATGTGAAGATACAAAGTAATCAGTAAAATCAGTACTGATAAGATAAAGACTTAGAAAAATGATTATCCGTGTTCCTAGTTTGTATTCATAGTGCTTGTAGCTTCAGTAATCATAATGCACTATAGCATAGAGTGCACCTGTAACAGTTATATGGTCAGATGAGACCAAGATTAATTACATAGGGTCAGATGGCAAGAAGTGGACATGGAAAAAGGTAGGAAAGGATCTCAGTGATAGGCTGGTAGCAGGAACAGTAAAGTTTGGAGGAGGATCCTTGATGATGTGGGGCTGTATGACTTGGGATAGTGTTGGAATGGCTTGCAAGATTGATGGTAGAATGGATACTAACCTCTATATATAGATTCTAGAAGAGGAGCTTCAACAAACCTTAAAGTTTTATGAGAAAACTCTAGAGGACATTGTCTTCCAGCAAGACAATAACCCCAAACATACCAGTAGGAGAGCCAAGGAGTGGTTTGTTGAACATGGATATGAGGTTATGGTATGGCCTGCCCAATCTCCAGACCTTAATCCCATAGAACACTTATAATTTCTCCTCAAAAGAAGGCTGGCAGAGTATTCAGAGCCACCAAAGGGAATTGTGGAACTTTGGAAGCATGTACAGGTAGAGTGGGAGAAGATTGATGTGGAGGAGTGTCAGAAGTTGATTGAAAGCATGCCTAGAAGGGTTGCTGAGATCATTAAGGCAAATGGAGGATACACTTCCTATTAACTTCTAATAGTATATATTCAGCAACAAAACTGTTGCAATAAGTACCTGTTACTAATTGTTGAATATTTCATTACTGTGAATGAATTACATAAGCAATGTATATATTTTTGGAAACCCCTTTATAATGGCTTTCTAATGATATCTAGATTTGTAGGTCTAGTATTAATATATCATGAGATATTAATCAATCATTACAATTGTTGCCAACATTGCAACAGTTTTGTTGCTCAGTGTATGTGTGGAGTTTGACAATTCAAAGGCTTTCTTTATAGCTTTGATAAAGTCAGTCCATATCCCAGTGGAGACAGCAAATCCAGAGATATAAATTTTACAGAAGGTGTTTGCCCAGTGGACAGCAGGGCCTTTTGTCATGTAAGACAAGATGAAAGTGATTTTCTTCTTATCCAAATCATAGACTTTATCATTTGTGTCAAGATAGAAAAGAACACTACTGAGCCATAGTTCAAGAAGTTCTTCTGAATCATGATATGATTCTGGAGCATTAATTTTGAGTTCTACAGGTTTGGAAGAAAAGGACATGATGGGCAATGAGGAAATAGAAAAAATTCAACCAGATTGTGATTGCAAGGTGGGTAATGCTAGAGTTGACAAGCAAGGGATGTTTAGTTGGCTAAGATCAGAGGCATTATCCTCTTAAAAGAGAACAATGGCTTTAGAGTTCAAAGAATTTTCTTTGATATCTGAATACTCTAGAAGATGGTCTAAGTTAGATCCAGCAAGATGTTGTCTTTGTTCTTGGGCAAGGAGAAGGTGTGACTGGAAGGGTCAAGTTGGATTGAACTACAAGAAAGATATGATGGTGGCAATGTATGATGACAGCTGGCAAATGGAAAGCTAGAGCTTTTGTTAAGCTTGACCTGGGTAGAAACAAGCAAAAGCCCTCAAAGATATCAGGGTTGATGATGAATAAGATGTCATGCTAGTATAGCAAAATCAAGAGAGTTCAATGATGCCTTGCTATGAGCAAGGACTTAAGCAGGATAAAAGATACAAAAAGATAGCCTAGAGATTCCAGAAGTGTTCAATCAATAAGGATGAAGACTTGCAAGAGGAAAAACAAGAAAGCTAGATTAGAACAACTACCTAAGAATATAAGAGATGATATCCAAGGAAGCTCTAGCTTGAAGAAAAAAGAGAAGAAAAAGAGGTGAAGTTATATAGTAAAAGGAGATTCACTGAGTAAGTGAATCATGTGAGGAAATGGAAGGTCATGGAATGATAAAGAAGAATGTCCATGATTTGAAGGGTACTCATATGACTGGAGAGGTACTCATATAACTAGTAAGCATAGAAAAAGAAGTACACATGAGAAGAATAATATAGAAAGTCTGGGATAAGTCATAACATTACCCATGAACACCAAATGCCACTGAAACAACCCTAATAGCACTAGACCTTTCAGGTTACCACTAGGAAGCTTAGACTTAAGAGACAGATGATAAAAGGGAAAAATCCAAGAGGATCTATCTGAGGATCCCTTGGTCATCAATTCAGATCCTTATATATCTAAGTACATATTTGTTCCTATTTAGTCTATTATCCAAATATAATCATGAACAGCCATAAAGCTGTGAAGTGGTAATTAAAATAATGAGGAAGACATGAGGTGTGGCAGATCAAATGGAAGAGATGTATAGCAATGCATAGTCATAGGATAAAGGGTAATGATAATGAGATGCATGAGGCATAGAAATGGAAGCATACAAATAAAGTTAAGTTCTGTTGTATAGAGTTCAATTAGTCCTAATGCATAATATCATAAGTCACAAAGTGTCAAACACAGTGCTGTCATGAAGTTGTGAAGGGTCAATGGAGTTTAGAGTAGATATGGTTCAAACTTAGCGAATGTAGGGTAAACGAAACAGGTCTTGGAATAATTGATTTGAGCTGCAAGTCTAATAACAAGCATTAGACTTGAGTGGCATAGTTTAACCTCATTGCAGAGGAGCTTTAATCAGGGTTCGAATAAATATTGATGTTGCAAAAAGAGCATTTGTAACAGACACCAAGATAAAGAAGTTTGTTAGTGCAACACCACTTTATCCATCTTCAGACAGCCTTACCTAGATAGCCATCTTATGCCAGCAGATGTTAAGCCTAATGTGTTATGTTTTCCCCTATTCCTAGCCCCTATACTCTTTTCCTTGACTAATCAATGTCGTCCTCGCACATCAAGACTACATTCATCCTTGCCCATGATCTAGAACTCTCATCCATGTTCCTATCCTCATCTACTCATGGTCTTCATCTGAACTCCATCTTCGTGCACTTGTCCTTGTCCTCCCAAGACCCTTAGGGGCATACCTGTATTAACACCTCGTCCTCATCCTCGTTCTCACCCTTGTCCTTGTCCTCATTCTTGTTTTCACCCTCATCCTCATCTTCGTTCTTGTTCTTACCCCGTCCTTGTCCTCATCCCAATCCTGTATCATAATCTAGTTGATGTCCATCATGGACTTCCCCGGACTCCCATCAACATGTATCATATCTCTGTCCTTGTCCGTCCTGGACTTTCTTGGACTCTCAGTCCTTGTGTAGCTATCTATCACCTCGTGCATACCTTGTTCTTCTCATCTTCGTTTAGTTGTCATGTGAGTACCCTTATGGTCATATGAGTACCTTCACAGTCAGGAACCTTCTTCTTCCATGTTCCATGACTTTCTGTTTCATTTCATAAGAACCCTCACAGTCTCTCGGGTTCTTCTTCACTGTTCCATTATCTTCCACTGTATTCTATCCTCGTTATGTGATCTGCTTACTCAGCACATCACCCATCACTACTTATACCCACCTGTAGCTCTATTCCTGTTTTCCTAAGCTAGAGCTCCCTTTCGAGTACCTTCTCTTATACTTGCGTAGCCATTCCAATCTAGCCTCCTCATCTCGTCTCCAGTGTGTCTTCACTCTCCACTTTGATTGAGTGCTCCCTGAATCTTTGGGCTACCTTTGTGGTAGTATCTTACCTCGTACTCTCGTTGTCATTGTTCTCCTAGCACGACACCTTGTTTGCATTGTTGCCTCTAGTGCATGATTCCTCACACGTCCTCATCCTCAAAATCCTTGAAGGGCTTTGCTTGTCCCTACCCAGGCCAAGCTTAACATAATGCTACTATGCCTTGTATGGAACATGAAGTGAAGAGTTCTTGATGTTAGACTAAACTTGACTCAAGGGAGATTCTACCAAAGGGAGGAGCTCACGAAGAGTCACAACGTCCTTTGATAAAAACTTAGATTGTGTTAGGTAGAAAGTACAAAATAGATTCAAAGTGGAAAACCATTACATGGTGCTATCCTACGGTTTAAGTAGTTAGAGTAAATCACTATTTAAACTGTATAATAGTGCCATGTAGCAGTTCCTTACTTTGAATCTATTTCATACTTTCTGCCTAGCACAATCTAAGTTTTTATCAAAGGATGTTGCAACTCTTCATGAGCTCCTCCCTTTGGTAGAATCTCCCTTGAGTCGAGTTAGTCTAGCATCAAGAACTCTCCACCTCATGTTCCATACAAGGTATAGTAGCGTTAGGCTTAACAAAAGATTCAAAGTCACCCTCGTTCCTCCTATCACTAGAGTAGGACTACCACCACCTTGTCACCATAGCACCCAGTACCATCAGACCACCTCTCAGTGAAGAGGAAGACTACCCAGAAACCCAGCCACCATCTAGTCGACGAATCACCTCGTCATCCCAGTCCAGCAACCCAGCTTTATTCCCCAGAACTAGATGTACCTATCAACCAGGTACATACCCAGTAATCCAGTCATCTTCCAGTCACAGCACTCCTCGAATTCTAGCACCACAACCCTTATCCCAGATCGCTACACCCCAAGTTTTACTCCAGATCACCACACCCAGATCACCTAGTCCCATCTTTACCAGCCCCCCACCTAGCCCATCACCCAGCACACCCCCTAGTCTAATACTGACCACCATGTCCACCACCCGATCAGAAGTTAAGGCTGCCCTCCTGGCAGACTTTTTGGGCAAATCAGATGAATCCACCCGATGGATCAAGGCGATGAATGCCTACTTCTCAGTTAACCCATCCATCTACTCTGACAATGGAACTAAGATCTTGACCTGCCTTAACAAGATGAGTAAGTGTTATGACTTATCCCAGACTTAATGTCACCATGTGTACTCTTTTCCCTTTGTTCTCACTTACCAATCCGACGAGTACTCCTATGGTTACTCACATACCCGCGCAGTCATGATATTCCTTCTTCATCCTTCCATGACCTTCTGTGATCTGCTTAGTCAGCAGATCGTCTTTCACTATTTAAACCTCTCAAGTTCATAGTCGTTTTCCCTAAGCTAGAGCTCCCTTAAGATACTGCCCCTGTATCTAGGTAGCTTGTTCTATACTAGCTTTACCTTGTGTGTCTCTTCCTGTGTGTCTTCGCTCTCCACATTGATTGAGCACTCCCTGGATCTCTGGGCTACCTTTGTGGTAGTATCTCTCCTTGTTACTAAGTCTGTGCTTATTGCACAACTTCCCCGAACTTTCATCAACGTCGCGCTATTAGCCTGACATACCCTCGTTGTCGTTGCCTTTGGTGCATGACTCCTTGAAATCCGTCATCCCTGAAGGGCTTCGCTTGTCCCTACCTGGGTCAAGCTTAACAGTAAGGGCAGAGATATCCAATTCTCCAAGATGTGGTATGACAAGATGGCGGACGCCACTGTCAACACCACAAAGAAGACCTTCACCAAGTTTTGTAAAGATTTCTAGTCCATGTTCTTCCTGTTCGACACCAAAGCCAAGGCTCAAATGGAACTCCACCACCTCGTCCAAACTAAAACCAATAAGGACAACGGCTTCCAAGAATTTATCACCAAGTTCCAATCTCTGGCAGCCAAAGCTGGAGTAACTGAAGACAATGCCCTCATCGACAACTTCTCTGCAGGCATTGACCAAAAACTAGCTATCATGATTCTAGGAGCTGAGAAACCCACTGTCACCATTCAAGATTGGATCGATAAGGTGAAAACCTACCATTAGCAGTTGATGAAAATCAAAGACCTCAAGAAAGGGGTCCATTACTCAATCAACTTGTCCTCCTCTTCCCATACTAGAGACCCAAATGCTATGGATGTAGACGCGATCCATCTTAAGAAACTTACCCCCACGGAATGAGCTTGTTGCATCAGAGAGAACTGATGCTTCAAGTGTCAAAAGGTTGGGCACTCTGCTCAGAATTGCAGAGTTACCTTTTCTCCCAAATCATCAACAACCCAGATCCAGACCACCTCGACCACTCTGTCCACATCCTCTTCTACCATTGTCCCCACCACTACTGTCATGCCTTCTTCATCTAAGGCTGCTGATTTCATCGATTCTTACATTACTTCCCTTAAAGGAAAAGGGAAAGACCTGAAACAAATCCTACAAACCCTCCAAATCTGTTTTAATGAAGAAACTGAGTCCACTCCCTCAGATTTTTAAAGAGAGAAGGATGTCCGACATCTCCTTCTCACAGCCTTGACCATGTATTTGTAGCGTTAGTGAATAAATGAACCCTAAAAATTCCCATTAAACTACATACTAGAAAAGAAATTGTCGAAACCATCGCACTTATTGACTCTGGGGCTACTGGCAACTTCATCGCTACCGACCTCATCAAACGACATTGATTCCCTAGAGTTCCCTTACAACAACCTCTTGCAGCACTCAACGTTGATGGAACACAGAACCAAGGAGGCATTATTAAACACAAAGCCAGAATGAACCTAACTATCAATAACCACAGAGAACAAATCAGACTAATGGTCGCCTGACTCAAGACCCTGCAAATTATCTTGGGAATGCCCTGGCTGAGGAAATGGAACCTGAAAATTGATTGGGCTGGAGACAAATTATCCTTAGAAAGAAATGACGGGGAAAATATCTGAAATGTCGACCTGTCCAGTTCACCCTGGGACGTTGTGTCTCTTCGTGAGTACCTCCCTGGGGAAGAATTGGAATGGGCCGACATCAACAGGATCACATTGTCCATGGAACTTGAGCAAAAACAAGAAAAGATACAGACTATCCTACCAGCTTGGTGTGAGGAATTCAAGGATGTCTTTGCTGAACAAACCTATGACAAACTCCCAGATTATTGTCCCTATGACCATGTCATAAACCTTAAGCCATCATTCATCCCAAAAATAGGTAAAACCTACTACCTCAATTTGAAAGAATGAATGGCTTGTCAAGACTTCATCTCTGAACACCTTAAGTCCAGACGAATAGTATCATCCACTTCTCCTCAAGCTGCACTATTTTTTTTCATTCCAAAGAAAGATGGATCACTATGACCATGTCAGGATTATCATTATCTTAATGCCCATACCATCTGCAATGCCTATCCTCTCCCACTCATCTCTGAACTCATTGATGATATAAAAGATGCAAACATTTTCATCAAGTTTGACATTAGATGGGGATACAACAACATCCAGATCTGAGAAGAAGACCAATGAAAAATGGCCTTCATTACCCCTTTTGATCTATTCAAACCTATGGCACTTTTCTTTGGCCACAGTAATGTGCCTCCCACCTTCCAGACATTCATAAATCATATCTTTGCGGACATGATTGCAGAGTGATGGCTCAAAATCTACATGGATGATATGGGTATCTGCACCAAGGATGACATAGAACTATATCACAAATGAACCTGTCGAGTCCTACAATGATTAAAGGAAAATAAACTGTCATTGAAATTGGCCAAATGCGAGTTTGACATGTCCCAGATTAACTTCCTTGGGATCATCGTAGAAAACAGTTTAGCTCAAATGGACCCAGTCAAACTTTTAGCTATTTCCTCCTGGAAACCCCCAACCACAATAAAAGGAGTTCGGTCATTCATGGGGTTTGCCAACTTCTACCAAAAGTTCATTCCTGATTTCTTCAATATTGTCACCCCATTGAACCTGCTCACCCGAAAGAATCAACCTTGGAATTGGACCCAGCTACAGCAGAATGCGTTTAACACCCTAATCAACATATTTTCCTCTGCACCTGTTTTCCACATCCCGACTTAAACAAACCATTCACTGTTATGACCAACACATCTCTAATCGTGGCTGGTGCAGTCCTAATGCAAACTGACACCAACGGAGACTTACACCCATGCTCGTACTTCTCAAAGATGTTCATCCCTGCAGAACACAATTATGACATATATGATCGCGAGTTGCTTGCAGTAATCCTTGCTCTCAACGAATGGAAACATTACCTACTTGGCACAAACCACCCAGTCACCATCATTATGGATCATAAGAACCTGTCATACCTGAAGGACCCATGCAAACTCTCTTGTCGACAAGCACAATGGGGTCTTTTCCTCCAAGACTTCGATATCCTATGGAAAGTCATGCCTGGTATCCAAATGGGCTCTACAGATGCTTTGTCAAGGAACTCTGAAGTGGATACTTCGGAGGACAATGCCCAAACCCCCATCGTCTCAGAACCTATTATCATTCATGCCCTAGACATCAGACTCACAGAGCTAGTCTGCTCCTCCTCCACAGGAGATCCTTTAGTACTCTACGCTATCAAAGGCCTGGAAAGAGACAATCCACTCTTCCCTAGATCCACCCTTGCTAATTGGACCCTAGACAATGGCCACTTTTACTTCAAAGGATGTCTATACATTCTGCCATCTGCTCACTCTGCTATTTTAGCCACTATCTATGAGTCACCTACTGTTAAGCTTGGTCCGGGTAGGAACAAGCAAAGCCCTTCAGAGATAATGGGGATGACGAAGTAAGAGGAATCGTGCGACTAAGGCAACGATGACAAGGATATGTCGTGCAAGTAATGCAACGACGACGAGGGTTCGAGGAAGTCGCACAAAAAGCACAAACTTAGTAATGATGAAAGATACTACCACGAAGGTAGCCCAGGGGTTCAGGGAGCGCTCAATTAATGTGGAGAGCGAAGACACACTGGAGGCGAAACACAAGGGAAAGCTAGTATTGAACTTAGCTACCGGATACAAGTGTGGTATCTCGAGGGAGCTCTAGCTTGGGAAAACAGACTATGGGAGTAGCGAGTTTAAATAGTGAAAGGCGATCTGCTGATTAAGCGGATCATAGAAAGTCATAGAAGGATGAGGAAGGAACTCATGACTGGGCGGGTACGCGAATGACCGTAAGGGTACTTGCTAGATTGGTAAGCGATGAAAAGAGAAAAGAATACACATGGTTGCGTTAAGTCTGGGATAAGTCGTAACACCTACTACCAGCCACTTAGGACAATTCTGAACCAAAGCTCTAGTAGAACGTAATTACTGGTGGCCTGGACTAGCTACTTTCATTCACAACTTTGTTATGGGATGCACAATCTGTCAACAAAACAAGGTTAACACCCATCCCACCATACCAACCCTTTTCCCAATTCTGTCACATTCTACCTTGCCATTCAAACAAATCTCTGTAGATCTTATCACGGATTTCCCTGAGTCTCATGAATATGATTCTATCATGGTCGTGGTTGACCATGGACTTATGAAGAGGATAATTCTTGCCCCTTGCAATAAATCCATTATGGCTGAGGGCATCGTCCGACTCTTCCATGACTTCGTTTTTAAAAGATTTGGACTTCATGAATCTGTTATCTCTGATAGAGGCCTTCAATTCACATCTGCCTTTGCCAGAGAGTTGGCTAGACTCCTTAGATACAATGTCAAATTATCTACAGCATATCATCTCCAAACTGACAGACAAACGGAACGGATGAACCAAGAACTAAAAACCTACCTTCGTATATTCACCATGAACCAACCAAGAAAGTGGGCAGATCTCCTCACCACTGCTGAGTTTGCCCACAACACCGCCCTACACTTGTCTACCAAAGTATCCCTCTTCTCACTTATGCTCAGATATGAGCCCCGAGCTTATCCCTCTATTGGAAGAACATTTCTCCCCGTTCTAGAGTCCAGACTCGCAACCCTTGATGAATCCAGAAAAGAAGCACTTGCTGTGCACGACTCTGCCTGTTGAATCATAACCACTTGAGTAACCAGGCACTTCACCCCATGGAAAGTAGAAGCCAAGGTGTGGCTGGAAGCCACCAATCTTCACATTAAAACCTTATCTTGGAAGTTGGCCCCAAAAAGATACAGTCCTTTCGAGATCACCCAGATACTCTCCCCCCTTTCCTACTGGCTCAAACTTCCACCCACCTAGAAGATCCACAATGTTTTCCATGCATCTCTTTTGTCATCCTACAAGGAAACTGATGCACATGGTTCCAACTTCCTCTGACCACCTCCTGATCTGATTGGATCAGAAGAAGAATATGAGGTAGAGCGAATTATCTCCCACAGAGGCACTGCATCAAGAAGGCAGTATCTGACCACATGGAAAGTGTTATGACTTATCCCAGACTTATCGCAATCGTGTCTATTCTTTTCCTCTTCCATCGATTACTGATCTTGCGAGTACCCTTATGGTTACTTGCATACCTGCACAGTCATGGGATTTCTTCTTCAACATTCCATGACTTTCCATGATCTGCTTAGTCAGCAGATCACCTTTCACTACTTAAGCCCACTACATCAGTTGCCTCTTTTTCCTAAGCTAGAGCTCCCTTAAGATACCTCACTTGTATCTGGGTGCTTGTTCAATACTAGCTCTTCCTCATGTTTTGCCTCCAGTGTGTCTTCACTCTCCACATTGATAGAGCGCTCCCTGAACTTCTGGGCTACCTTCGTGGTAGTATCCTTCCTCATCGCTAAGTTAGTGCTTATAGCACGACTTCCTCGTACTCTCGTTGTCGTTGCTTTCATTGCATAACTCCTCGTCATTCATCGTCCTCCTCATCTCTAAAGGGTTTTGCTTGTCCCTACCTTAACAGAAAGGCTATCTGTCATTAGAGAATACATGGAAACCAGAAAGTAATCTCTGTCATGCACAGCAAATACTCAGTCGCTACAAAAAGGACAATCGACTCTAGAAATGGTTCAAACAAAGATGTCAGTCTCTCTGTGAGTATCACCTTTGAATGAACCATCTACACTGCTACTTCAAACATTATGCCGTCCTCCTCCTCATTGTCACAATCATCATCTCCATCCTTTTCTCTCATCATTTCACATATTTGAACCTCCTCAGTCAAGCCATTGTTAATGCCAATCAACCACGCCCTTACCCTATTTGCCACTATCCTGTCTGACCCAACCCTACTACTAGCAATTGAAAACCTTCCACTTTATCATCTCGATATGACCTCTCAGGAACTGGTCCATTTGTTTCATGATATAACCAAAGTTCAGTGCTTCCATATGTTAACTGCTCCAAACGACTTACTCCCATTATATGGAGTTCTGATGCACTTTCTTTTAAGCAACCTTCCCCATCATGTACTAACCTTGTTGTACACCCATGGTTTTGCTACCTTCATTGAGCAGATCCCTGGAGAGCATTTGTTCCCCACCTTTTCATCCATATTTCACTCCATACTTCAAGAAGAAAGGGAGATATACCTCTCGTCCACTGTCCCATCGTCCCCCACTCCACTGCCCATCCCTCCTCCATGATCCATGACATATGTCCCCACTTCTCCCACCACCCTACTTGACTGTCTCTCATCTCCACCTGCTTCACCCACTATCGCATCATCCAATTCCATCCTAGAATTGGAATCAACTATGGTTAGTGAAGGAGACTAATCTTCCATTGATAGAGCAGCACAATGACTGTCGGAATCATACCATATCCCTGGCACCAACAGGGTAACCATTCTTTCTGCATCCACCCATCTACTCTCCACCGTTGTACGTCAAAGAGCTGCTTCTGCTCTAACTGAATGTTTTCGCTGTCATCTTCTGGGTCACTATTGAGAGGACTGCCCTCATTACACCTGTCTGCACTGTCATGTTGCAGCACCAGGTCACCCCCAATATTTGTGTATCTACACACAATGTGGTTTTTGCAGTCGATGGGGACATTCCAATCGCTTCTGTCCAGTGCGGTCATGTGCACTTTGTAATCAATCTGGGCATGTGGTGGATGACTGTCCATTTGAACATTTATCCCTGGATCAAGCTTTGGACATTTTTGGAGCAAACTCTTCAAATCTTCCATAAATATGGAGTGGATCTTGTGTTTATTGAATCAGGGTTTCGATTCTACAATGGGGGTAATGTTACAATCACTTTTCTCTCTGCTTCACTTGTACTTCTTTCATTCGCACAACCTACCATCCTCTTTGGCATTGTCCACATTACCTATCACCACTTCTTGTTAATTGTTTTGCCTTGTCCTTACTTCATTCAACTGTAGACCAGTTCTTGGAGGTATGTCATTTCCTTTTTACCTTGAACTTTTACTCCTCAGCCGAGTCTCTTATCTCGGCCTCGTAGTTCCTATCTCCCATTGTTCTTTGACCTTCTTTCTGTTTCTACTATGCATTAGATAATGCACAGTTCCTTTCCTATTTCTAACTTAGTTGGGCCAGCCCTAGAGTAAATCGCCTATCACTATTTAAACCGTATGATAGCACCATGTAGCAGTTCCTTACTTTGAATCTATTTCGTACTTTCTGAAACAACCCTAAACCCCTGAGGCGTAGCCGTCAAGAGGCAATAACAGTTGCCCAAGAGAAGTGTCTTGTTACTCTTGTGATATCCTTTACCAAGGGCTTGACTTGACTAGCTTTGCTTACAAGCTAGGAACCAAAAGTATGTGCAATGATAATAGTTCTTATTTATAGGGGAAAGCACAGGAAGACTTGGTTAGAGTCTTCTGGCTCTACATGGGTCGTATATATACTCTACTAGTGTTTGTATCTATGGATGCCTCATCTAGAGATATCCTGTGTCGTCCATGATGTTACAATGCATATCTAATAAGTAAGAATGGAAGAGAAGTATAAACATACACATAAGGTGTGGATCTAATTGTGAATAAGAAGCATAGATGTGGTAGAATGGAAGACATAGCCTTATGCCTCAAGCATCAGGTGTGGTTCGTCTATGATCATGACTCATAAAGATAGGGGTCATGATGATTGTGAAACATGACTCCATCAAGAGTGATAATCGTGATGTCATGAAACATGACTCCATCAAGAGTGATAATCATGATGTCGTGAAACAGTGAATAAGTGACATGTGACTATGTGCACATGTGAAGATGTGAAAATAAAGAGTAATCAGTAAATCCGGTACTGATAAGATAAAACTTAAGAGTGTCCGTGTTCTTAGTCCATAGTCCGTAGTCCTTTTCCATAGTGCTTGTAGCTTCAGTAATTGTAATGCACTATAGTGTAGAGTGCACCTGTAACAAAGATATTCAAAGACTCCCTATTCCTAGTCATAAGTAAGACTAGTCAAAACCATCTTGGTAAAGGATATCACAAGGTTAACAAGACACTTACCTTGGGCAACTACAGTTACCACTTGACAGCTACACCTCAGGGGTTTGGGTTGTTTCACTGATGTGCTCATGGTACACCTTGGTGGCTGTGCAGTACTTATCACCCCAAATTGCCTAAAAGCAGCACCATATACCACAAAGGGCCAGAATTCCTAATAAAATATCCAAGACCTCTTTATTATAGTATAAAGCATCTTCAGAGTGCATTTTAATCATTTGTACTTCAAAACTCAGGCTTACATAAGCTATTGAATGTATGTTAGACTATGTTTGATGCCTCATAACAATTCAAAGCCACAACATTAAATCCTCAAAAATATATGGATAGATTTCTAAAAGAATTATCTAAAAGACTATCTAGTGGCTGTGCAGTAGATACTGTTACAACCTTGTCTATGCATCCTAAGGGACCATTCTAAGCCTTATGACTATGCAGAACCACCCTGAACCAGTCAATGATGAATATGATGTCCATAGATCATATACAAACTATAGAAGATAAGATATAAACACTAATACTCAAGATCTACCTATGTGCCCCTAATATTCTCGATGGCTGTGTAGTACTCAGCACCCCTAACTATCTAAAATTGCCACAACACACTACAGAGGTCCGAAATCCCTAATAAAATACTTGAAATACCTTTATTATAGTATAAAACACCCTTAGAGCATATTTTGATCATATATACTTCAAAAGTTCAAGCTTACATAAGCACCAAATGATTACACTGAACTATAGTTCAAGGTGTTCAGTTTCCCATAACAATTCAAAGTCACAATATTAAGTTCTCAAAAATATATGGCAAGATTTCTAAAAGGATGCTCTAGAAGGCTATCTACTTAGTTTTATAAAATATGTGGACAAACATTGCAAACTACAAACTGACAGGTATTGTGGCTGTATAGTAGATGCCCCTGACCACATGCTACACAAAGGGCTTGACCAAATTATGGATTTCTGCCACTCTACATCAAATACATAACCATACACTCTTGTACAGGTACACCTCATGCAATGCCTCATTACATCCATGCTACACAGATAACCCTACATCCTACACATGTGTAACACACCTTAGACCACAAACTTCCATTATACACCATTTACAAACCTAGAACTAGTCTAGAAGTATTCCTACTAAGTCTATATTGTGAACATAGCCTAGTATACATGTATAACATGAAGTATATACCCAATACCCTAGCATAGCATATCTTAGATGTAGCATACACTTGTACAAACTGTAGAATAGTATATAAGGAATGCCCCCAGCTCTAGAGGACACTAGTGTTGTCCTCTTAGAGTTTTCCTACTTGCTAGGAGGTTTAGATTCACTACTATTGTCTTATAGCTCAAACAGCTGATCCTTCAGTGGGTTAGTCATTTCAGATACCCCTGACCATATGCTACACAAAGGGCTTGACCAAATTATGGATCCCTGCCACTCCACATCAAATTCATTGCCATATACTCTTGTACAGATATGCCTCATGCAATGCCTCATTACATTCGCACTATATAGTTAACTCTATATCCTACATATGTACAACATACCCTAGACCACCACCATTCACTATACATCACTTGCAAGCCTAGAACTAGCCTAGAAGCCTTTCCACTAAGTCTATATTATAGACACAGCCTAATACACATGTATAACATGAGGTATATACCCAATATCCTAGCATAGCATATCTTAGATATAGCATATACTTATACAAACTATAGAATAGTATATAAGAGACACTCCCAGCTCTAGAGGACACTAGTCTTGTCCTCTTGGAGTTTCCTACTTGCTAGGAGATTCAGACTCACAACTATTGTCTTATAGCTCAAATAGCTGATCCTTTAGTGGGTTAGTCATTTCAGTATCCATGAAATGACTAATCCACTGAAGGATCAGCTGTTTGAGCAAGAGAACAATAGTGGTGAGCCTGAACCTTCTAGCAAGTAGGAAACTCTAAGAGGACAAGACTAGTGTCCTCTAGAGCTGGGGGCATCCCTTATATACTATTCTATAGTTTGTACAAGTGTATACTACATCTAAGATATGCTATGCTAGAATATTGCATGTATACTTCATGTTATACATGCCTACTAGGCTATGTCTACAATATATCTTTAGTAGGAAGGTTTCTAGACTAGTTCTAGACTTATATGTGGCATGTAGCAAATGGTTGTGATCTAGGATATGTTGTACATGTGTAGGGTATATGGCTAACTGTGTAATGTGAATGTAGTGAGGCATTGCATGAGGCATACCTGTACTAGAGCACATGGTAATGAATTTGATGTAGAGTGACAGGAATCCATATTTTGGTCGAGCTCTTTGTGTAGCATATGGTCAGGGGTACCTACTGCACAGCCACTATGTTCGGCAGTTTACATTTCCCATAGTTGGTCCGCATATTTTGCAAATCTGAATAGACAGTCCTCTAGAGTATCCTTTTAGTAATCTGTCCATATAATTTTGAGGATTTAATATTGTGGCTTCAAATTGTTATGAGGCACCGAACATGTTGAACATATGTTCAGCGCATGTTCAGCAGCTTACATAAGCCTGAGTTTTGAAGTAGAAACATTCAAAATATGCTCTAAAGGTACTTCTAGCTATAATCTAGGTGTCTCTAGTGTTTTATTAGTAGTTCCAGCCCTCTGTGGTGTGTAGTACTGATTTTAGGCGATTTGGGGTGATAAGTACTGCACAGCCACCAAGGTGTACCATGAGTACATCAGTTAGTACGCAATTTTGACAACCATTAGCTAGGTTCTTTTGTTCTTTATATATATATTGATTGATGGTAAATATATCATTCTCTACTAGTCTAGTAGCCATGGGTCTTTCTAGTAGTGTATTATTCACATTATAACAATCCAGGTCCTTAGCATCATTGATCTGATTTATTACAGCCTCACCTTGGCAAAGGCAACAAGGTGTCAATTGGTAACATGTACAAGCATATCTGCTCATGCTGGGATAATGGAAAACCTTGTGATTACACCCTTTTGCAAGGCACTTGAAAACATAACTCCATCAAGTGTCAATATACTCAATCTCAGGAATTGAACTGAAAAATGCATATATGGGTGAGGTCCAATCTCTCATCATTTATTCTATATATATGTAGCTCATCAGTTCTATTACCCTTGAAAGTAATAGAGCCTCATGAGGCTCAGTGTCCAGATCTTCATTGGCCTTGTCCACTTTCAACCTTGGCTTTTTGGACTTATTTGTAGGTTGTTTCACCTTGCCTTTTTCCTCCTTTGGATTTGACTGTTCTGATATAGAGGATGTTACATATATCCTTAACATCAGAATCTGGTTGAACATGCTTTCATCCAGTGTTTGGACCTTTAATGGGCTCAGTTGTAGTTAGAGGTGTGTTGGCTCCCACATGTTTTATTTATTTGATTGATGGATTCATTAAGGGCTTAAGCCTTCTTCATGGGATGAGATACATGTTTAGGAAGCATGATAGAAAAGTGGCAATTTATAATTTGTCAGATTTGATATTTTGGATCTGGTAGATTTTAGAGTTTGATAAAACTGTACAGTACCATATTAATTACTATTTTCTGCATATGGTAATAGATAACCTATCAAAAGACTATGGATATATCATGGGTCATGGATATCCATATCCAAAACCCATGGTGGATAGCCCATATCCATGTCTTTCTCTATCTCTAATATAATCAGTAGAGGCATCCTTGTGAACAAGAATGAGACCAGTACTGTTGACATCCCAACATCACTTGAAAGCTTCAAAATGAAGCAAAAAAGTGTTTCTATCATCATTTCTGTTGTACTCATGAATAGAAATGTCATTAAGGACAATCCTGAAGCAAATTTCTTTGTCATTCTCATCTTTAGCACCATTATGGAGGCATCTAAAGAATATGAGATGATGTGTAGATTTGAGAAAGACAAGATACAATGTCAAATCTGTCAGAGATGATGGAGATGTACTTTCTGAGATGACACATCCATTGATCAAGATGACTATGAGTACAATGTGGAGTAAGTCAAGAGTGACAAGTTGATCTATGGTACTTCAAGCAATAATGCTACCATAGTTGCATTGTCAGGGCCTTTGCCAGGTTTGTTATGATTTACTCCCTATACTCCGTTATACCTGTGACTCTTTTTCCTTTTCTGGTTAGTTAGTCATCATGCAAGTACCCTCGCAATCACCAGAGTACCTTCCTGGTTGTAGGAATCTTTCCTTTACCTTCCACAACCTTCCATTCCAACATGTGATTTGCTTACTCAGCAACTTACCTCTCACTATATAACTCTGGATGATAGTTCCTTCATTTCCTAAGCTAGAGCTCCCTTAAGACTGTATCTGATAGCTTGTTCAATAACTAGCTTTTTCTTGTCTCGTATCCTGTGTGTCTCCATCCTCCACATTGATTGGACACTCCCTGAACTTCTGGGCTATCTTCATGGTAGTATCATTCCTTGTCACTAAGTCATTGCTCATCACACGACTTCCTCGTACCCTCATCATCGTTGCTCTCATAGCACGATATATCTTCGACATCATTGCTTTCATTGCACGACTCTTCATTCATCGGCAACCCCATTACCTCTGAAGGGCTTTGCTTGTCCTTACCCAGACCAAGCTTAACAAGGTTCTTCTAATAGTAATATACAAGGTCGAGCAGAGAATGTACATCCTGAAATCTACCATGATGGCCAAGGTAGTTGAAAAAACAGAAGTGGTGAGGTCAAGTGGATCTTGGTTATGGTAGTTGTGTGATTGAAGCTTAACAAGTTCCATGGCAAAGATTTTACATAGAAGAGCTCATATCTTGTGTAATATGATGTTGAATGAGTGGATATGCAAGCCAAGGACTAGATGGGTGTTCAGAAGGTTGGATGTATGGAGTGAGCATATCAGGTCAAACTTAATAGCACATACCAAAGTAGTATGTAAGTCAGGCATTATAATTCATGACCCATGGATACTGTTACAAACACTCTTTTTGTAACATAACTTATTCAACTCTGATTAAATCTCCTCTACAATGAGGTTAAACTATAGTCTTGCTGCTCAAATCAATTACCCCAAAGCTTCCTCTTGATCCTTACATCTGCTAATTCTCAAAACAACCTACCATAAATACTACTTACTTGTAATCCACTTCATGACAGACTAGTGCTTGTCACTTGTTGCTTTACAATTCATGATCTATACACTTTCAAACTAATTAAATCTTATACAATAGAACTTAATCTTATTTGTACACTTTTATTTCATGCCTCATGCATTTCATTACTCCTTTCGTTCTATGGCTATGACCTTCTATGCTTCTCTTCTATTTGATATGACACCACCTCATTTATACCTTTGCTTTTAATCTCCACTTTATACAGTAGCCTTATAACTATTTATAACTCCATTTGAATAATGGACCAAATGGGAACAAACATGTATAATAGTATATAAGGACCCAATGTATGATCAAAGAATCCTCAGTCAGATCTGAAACAACTACAAGTTAACAAACAATCCTATATAGGATTGCAACTCATTGTCAAAGTCAAAAGGTAAGAGAAAGAGTAGCTGGGTCAAATAAAGAAATCCCCCACTTGTAGTGATGGATATCAGAAGAGAACTTTATTGAGGGACTTTGCATCAAAGGCCTGGGTTTATATACTACATGGGGTTTGTACTTATTTGTACATATTTGTGTAAGTAAATAGTCCATTTATAGATTCATATATCCTATTATGGTAATGAGGCTGTCCATAACAAGTCATGTTGACTCAAAACATATCCATGCATAGCCTTGTAATGAAACAACCCTAAACCCCTGAGGCGTAGCCATCAAGAGGCAATAGCAGTTGCTCAAGAGAAGTGTCTTGTTACTCTTGTGGTATCCTTTACCAAGGGCTTGTCTTAACTAGTCTTGCTGATTGACTAGGAACTAGAGGTCTAGCAGACTGGGTACTGCTTATAGAGGAGTGATGATAATAGTCTTATTTATAGGGGAAACTCCAGGAACTTGCTACCATAACGTCTACAGTAGTCCTGTGTCTTATCTTGTATGGACTTCCTATAATGGTTCAACCACTATGGTCCGGGGTCGTAACATGTATACTCTTTGTACAACATGTTGTATCTTCTTCGTACAAGGGAGGCACTCATGTAGAGGCACAACATCCTTGTGGATCTTCGTATATGGACTACCTACAGAGGTATAGCCTTCTGTGGTCCAGGTCTTCTTATATGCATGTTCTTATGCATAGGCAACATCTGCCATAGTCTTGTACTCCTTAGTGCTTCACATCTAAGTGACGAGCACTGATGAGCATAGTAGTGATAACCCTAGCAAGGGGAACTGAAAGTCTAGCAGACTGGGTACTGCTTATAGAGGAGACAACTCCAGGAAGACTTGGTTAGAGTCTTCTGGCTCTACATGGGTCGTATATATACTCTACTAGTGTTTGTATCTATAGATGTCTCATCTAGAGATATCCTGTGTCATCCATGATGTTACAATGTGTATCTAATAAGTAAGAATGGAAGAGAAGCATAAACATACACATAAGGTGTGGATCTAATGTGAATAAGAAGCATAGATGTGGTAGAATGGAAGACATAGCCTTATGCCTCAAGCATCAGGTGTGGTTCGTCTATGATCGTGACTCATAAAGATAGGGGTTGTGATGATTGTGAAATGTGACTCCATCAAGAGTGATAATCGTGATGTTGTGAAACAGTGAATAAGTGACATGTGACTATGTGCACATGTGAAGATGTGAAAATAAAGAGTAATCAGTAAATCTGGTACTGATAAGATAAAATTTAAGAGTGTCCATGTTCTTAGTCTGTAGTCTGTAGTCCGTAGTCCATTTCCGTAGTGCTTGTAGCTTCAGTAATTGTAATGCACTATAGCGTAGAGTGCACCTGTAACATGTAATGTATCTTTGTAATTTGGAAATTAATAACATGAGTCACACATGTTGTGTGGCAGAATGGAACTTGAGAAGCATGATGGACACATTGTCCATTATGATCATGAGAATAGAAGTCAAGGGACTTCTAGATGGTAATTAAAAGAATTGTGACTTGTAACAAGAGTGGGTCAAGGGCATGTACTCTTGATACATGACTTGACTTGGGAGAATAGAATGAATGTTCTTAATAAGCAGCTTAGTCAGCATGCTTAGTCATTACTTTCAAGAACAGATGTTAAGTCCCGAAGGACATGGTATTGCGTTAGGCAGCATTTGTAACAAGATCCTCTTGGATTTTTTTCTTATCTGCTCATTCTCTAAGTCTAAGCTGCCTAGTGGTAATCTGAAAGCTCTAGTATCAATAGGGTTGTTTTAGATACTATGGTCCATGGACTTAGATTGTCCAGTTATAGTCTGCACTCTAGTCATATCCATCACCCAGACAGGCTATCCATACTTCATAAATCTCTATTGAAACAATCCTAAACCTCTGAGGTGTAGCTGTCAAGAGGCAATAGTAATTGCCCAAGAGAAGTGTCTTGTTACTCTTGTGGTATCCTTTACCAAGGCAGTCATGACTAGTCTTACTTATTGACTAGGAACTAGAATTATGGAGTGATAATAGTCTTATTGTTAATAGAAGGAACTCCAGAAAGACTTGATTAGAGTCTTCTGGCTCTACATGAGTTATATATATACTCTACTAATGTTTGTATCTATGGATGTCTCATCTAGAGATATCCTATGTAGTCCATGATGTTACAATGCATATCTAATAAGTAAGAATGGAAGAGAATCATAAACATACATCTAAGGTGTGTATTTAATATGAATGAGAAGCATATATGTGGTAGAATGGAAGACATAGCCTTATGCTTCAAGCATCAGATGTGGTTCATCTATGATCATGACTCATAAGAATAGGGGTTGTGATGATCATGAAGTGTGACTCCATCAAGAGTGATAATCATGAAGTTGTGAAATAGTGAAATCATGAAATGTAACCAAGTGCACATGTGAAGATGTGAAGATGTGAAAATAAAAAGTAATCAGTAAAATCAGTACTAATAAGATAAAACTTAAGAAATGAATATCCATATCTATAATATCTATTCAATAAAGCCTTATTTATACCTTGTATAGACTCTATACATAAATATTTGTTGCATACACAAGCTAGCCCAAAGAGTTACAGTAGCTCTACACAAGTGCTCCCTCAATTAACAACCATCAATGTGTTGAATGGTAATTGCTCTTTAACATCATGTTTAGCAAGCTACTGTCTTATCTGCAACATGCTGTGACCCTCCTCAAACTTCTTGTAGTAGGCCTTCATCTCAGTCTCAGCTGGCTTAAAAGATTATATGTGAAGAATGAACTTTGTTGTTTGCAGACCAGTCAAATAAACAAGCACTGGATTGTCAGCAAGTTCTGAATAGACATGCTTGCAAAGCTGCACTAGCTGAGTATGGGTGAAGACAAGGCCTCTAACTTTCCACATTGAAAATGGATTTCCTATCAGTAGGCTGGGATAAGCCATGAGATGACAAGGTGCTAGTGAAGACAACACACCAGTATATAAGGGTTGGAGAAGTGGGATACTGTGGCAACTTCACCACCTATGTTACAAATGTGAATAACACACTACTAGAAAGCTCCATGGCTGCCAGACCAGTAGAGGATAGCATATTTATCATCAACAAACTTATGTACAAAGAACAGAAGAAGCTAGCTAATGGCTGCCAAAATTGCATACTAACTGATGTACTCATGGTACACCTTGGTGGCTGTGCAGTACTTATCACCCCAAATCAGTACTACACACCACAGAGGGTCGAAAGTATCAATAAAACACTTGAGATTATAGCTGAAAATATCTTTAGAGCATATTTTGAGTGTTTCTACTTCAAAACTCAGGCTTACATAAGCCACCAAACATGCACTGAACATATGTTTGACATGTTTGGTGCCTCATAACAATTTGAAGCCACAACATTAAATCCTCAAAATTATATGGATAGATTCCTAAAAGAATTCTCTAGAAGACTGTCTATTCAGATTTGAAAACTATGTGAAACAACTACAAAGCTATAACAACACTATATAGGATTGTAGTTTGTTGAGGTCAAAAGAGATGAGAATGAATGAGAGAAAAGAGGTCAAATCAAGGTGCTCCCTACTTACATATAGTGATGAGACACAAAAGAACTTGATTGAGGGACTCTGGTGACAGAGGCCTGACTTATATACTACATGAGGATTTACATTTATTTGTACTTATTTAGTATGTAAATAGACCATGTTAGGAAACATATATCCTTATATAGTAATAAGGCTGTCCATGATGAGCCATCATGACTCAGAACATATTCATGCATAGCCTTGGGTGTATCTTTGTAATAAATAGAGATTAAAGGCATGAGTCACACACATTGTGTGGCAGAATGGAAGTTGAGAAGCATGATGAACACATTGTCTGATATGATCATGAGAAATAGAAGTTAAGGAACTTCTACTCAGAGATTAAAGAGAATTGTGACTTTGAAAGAGTGTGGATCAAGGGTTTGTACTCTTGATATGTGACTTGACTTGTGCAAAATAAATGAATGTCTTTAGTAAGCTGCTTAGTCAGCATGCTTAGTCATTGTTCAGGGTAAAAAGTGTTAAGTCCTGAAGGATGAGGTATTGCATTAGGCAGCATTTGTAACAATATGCAGATCAACTATGGGAAATGCAAACTGCTGAACATAGTGGCTGTGCAGTAGATACCCCTGACCATATGCTACACAAAGGGCTCAACCAAATTATGGATCCCTGCCACTCTACATCAAATTCATTGCCATGCACTCTTATGCAGGTATGCCTCATGCAATGCCTTATTACATTTGCACTACACAGTTAACCCTATACCCTACACATGTACAACATACCCTAGACCACAACCATTTGCTACATGCCACACACAAGCCTAGAACTAGTCTAGAAACCTTCCTACTAAATCTATATTGTAAACATAGCCCAGTATACATGTATAACACAAAGTATATTCCCAATATCCTAGCATAGCATATCTTAGATGTAGTATACATCTGTACAAACTGTAGAATAGTATATAAGGGATGCCCCCAGCTCTAGAGGACACTAGTCTTGTCCTCTTGGAGTTTTCCTACTTGCTAGGAGGTTCAGGCTCACCACTATTGTTCTATTGCTCAAACAGCTGATCCTTCAGTGGGTTAGTCATTTCAACCTATTTACATATATAAGCATCTTCCATGTGATCTTTGGGCTTGAGCTAAGCCTATGCTGGGAAAATTCCCAGCTTCATCACCTGACCTGCCTGCTCAAAGAATTAGGCTTCCTAATTACATGTTTCCTCCAGCCTTCTCTCTGAGAAATCCCAACAGCAGGAATAGCACTGTGCCCAAATACTCATTTTACTTAGGGACATCAAAAGGTGCATCAGCAAATCAGCACTGTATGTTATTGCAGTAAGTGACAGTTGTCACAGTGTTACAGATAGGTCCCCTATACAGCGCTGCCTTTGCTATAGTAAATTACAAGTAGAAATTCTTTTCCAGCTTGGTCCAGCCCTTGTCCAGCTCTGACAGTAATAGTAGTAGATAAAATACATGTATTCAGTAGTTACGATACAATATTGTACACTATTCGAGTGCACCGTCGCATCATGTACTCATGACGTGCTCACCCATTGTTCCTGGCATCGTCACGTTGTGGTCCTTGCACAATCATGACCCTGGCGTGGTCCCAGCCAGTGTCGTAGTGCCTTAGCATCATCGCTACATGCTCACCGTGTTGTGTTTCTGGTCATGTTGTCGTAGGCCACTGCGCCACTGTGGTTCCCACATAGTCGTTGCCCTGGTGCTATCGCGATGCGCTCATCGCATCCTCGTGTTGTCGCGTCGCTTCAACGTGCTCAAAATAAGACAGTGGAGGGGATGGTACTCCAAGCGGTACAGTGAGAGCTCGAGATGATGGGGTGGGGCAGGAGGACGAGCGATCGGGCTCAAGGCGACGTGGATGAAGTGGGAGACAAGCTCGGATCGACGCAGTGGTGATGGTGTGTGAGGAATCGAGTTCGAGGCGACGCGGATGGAGTGGGAGGTGGACCTTTGGGATCAGATCGACGCGGTGGTGATGATGGGTGAGCAACCGGGCTTGAAGCGACGCGGTGGCGGCGGAGGGCAAGCAGTCAAGCTTGGGACAATGGTGTGACATTGGGGGGCGAGCGATCACCTGCATAATTATGAGCGTGGTTTTTTGCAGTCCACTTTGAACCAAAGAAGCAAGGGTGAATAAGCTGCCGTTATCGCAGAAGCCAATGCCGTCTGACACCTTGCCTTCAAAG
>JBBPTP010000112.1:0-36449 GCA_038094195.1 Pulveroboletus aff. carminiporus | reverse complement strand
GGAGAACAGTCGAGTTTTCCAATCGGATCAACGCGCTCGCGTTGAACATATCCAAAGTCAAGACCTTCCGGGAACGACAGAGCGAAGTGTTTGAGATCCTCTCCGCAGTTTGCGGAAGTTGATTGAGAGGACCAGAGGACGAAGAAGTATTACGACGTTGTAGATCTTGGCTGTTGAGCTCGCATCTTTGTATCGATATACCCCCTTCTTCGCGCAACCGTTTTCGTTCTGTAGAATACGGCGAACCATTAGTATACTACCACCTCTCGTCGAATGAATGTATCTTGTGTTTGTATCCATCGTCTAAAGGTTTGGAGGATCATCAGAGTCACCAGGAGTGCTGAAGACAGCTGGAGTAGACAGAAAATTAAAGTTGATGGCACCGAATCAAGCCACGCTCTCGACGAAGCCGTTCCGGAATCGTACGCACTATTATTCAGCTACGACATCAAGCGCTGTTACGTTTTGTTTATTGTAATGCCCACCACGTTGGTTACATTCTATCCTGTACGTCGTAAAAAACATGTTCAAGTACTCCAAGGGGAATTCTACATTCTATCCAATGATGACGAGCATGGATGATGATGAAATAGTGCTACTGAAATGGTTGTTCTACTGTTGGTGTATCAAATGAGCTTTTGGCGTCGTGCATGAAAACAAGAAACGGGTCATCCTAGTCCGTCGAGTGGTTCCAGACTTTACGTGGAAGTAACACCGAGGCGCCGATGCCAATGCAAACGAGCGACAAGAGATAATAGTACACAAACCAAGCGTGTTCAATGGTCTTGATAGAGAGCGAGAACATGGATGTAGCCGAGGCGGGTCCGATGGTGCGCATGATCGAAACGAATAGCTGGGCGATGCCGTTGGTTGCTCCGAGAGAAGCTCGATTGGGGGAGGCTGCCGCGATGTAGATAAAGATGCAGGCTATAGACACGCTGGTTAGTAGTGCAGGATTATAGCTAGCCGATGAAAACCCACAATAGCCCAAGTTCAATACCATCGAAAGGGTAAGTTGCACCCCCACCAGGGACCAAACCATCCAACTCAACCCCTGCGTCTGAGCGAGAGCGTTGATCAGGGGAAAAGTAAGAATGACGGGAATACCGGAGGCTATAGCAACAGAATAAATGGCCTTGGACCCAAACCGATCGTGTAAATCTGCAAAGAAGAAGATTTGAAACAACCCGTTCACCACGCCATAGACGGAAAGAATATTGCCGATACGCGGAGGATCGAGACCAAGTCCTCCAAGTTCCATTGGTGTAGCGAAGAAGAGTGGTTGTATGGCTCGGAATGCGATGTCCAGTAGAGACAGAGCTGCGTAGTTTCCTGCTGCGACGAGTACGCGTGGTATCAAGAGCGCACGCAAAGGTAGCGGGGCTTCATCCTCCTTTCTATGTTCCTCTACACTCTCGTTCTCTAGTGCTTCATGGGTTTGGACAGGCGCTGGTGGTATACTCTTTGAGGCAAATGTCTTGGCCCTGATCAACTGACCAAGTGAAACGCGGTGGTGAAGAGTCTGGCGACTACATTTAGCTAGGCAGTCACGGGAATGAGCATACACCACACTAAACCTCTTTCAGGAACAGGAAGGTAACAAGCCAAGCAAGAGCGGTAAACGTCGCGGGCACAGCGCACGCCAAGAAATAAGGATACATCTTGAAGAAGTCCCAATCTCCAAAAACGTCCGGGAACTGATCAGCGGGCTTCGACAATGAACCGCCGATATAAGGCCTATGAATATAATGTACGCTCGAAAGGGCAAGACCACAGGAAATGACAGGAAATGACTAACCCCAGTGTAGAACCAGTGGACCAGGCTATGGGCATATAAGCATATGCTTGTGCGAGATTGGTGGAGTCTGTGATCTCCACCATCATGCTTTTTATGACGCCAATGTTTCCATTTAAGGCGCCGTTCAGAGAACGACTAAATGAACGCGGGTGTTATAGTGAGTTGTTGGGAAAGTGCGTAACAAGAAAGGAGAGTACCTCATTACCAACCCCCAGAAGGTCTTGGATAGACCAAAACAGTACATTGAAGCAGATAAGCCGAATAGACCGGTCAGAATGACAGGTTTTCGGCCGATATGGTCCGATATACGACTCCAATGCAAGACAGTTAGCGCTTGCGTCGCAAAGAATAATGAGTGCTACGTGATGAGTCAACACGAGGACCAAAAAGAAAAGAGATCATGAAGACACACCAGCAGTCCTACATAGTATCCAACTTGAGTTTCATCGCCGTTCGTGATGCCAATGTCCCGGATCAGCTTGAAAGAAGGTGAGAGTGAGAGTGAGAGTGAGAGGATAGATGACTAGGACAGACCTGGGGGGCAAAAGGAGCGATCCCCTGGGAGGTAAGCGGTTCAGAGAGCTGAAGAAACAGAATGATAGAGAATTGACGCCAGGGCAGTGGTGTCCTGCCCTTCTTCTGTTTCTTAGCCTGCAACAAGGGAGTTTCTTCGTCTACCATCTGCGAGGACATGATGATTTGTAAAAAAAAGTGTGATTTTTGTGAAGGAGAGAAGCCCAAGCTCAGCTTAGCCGATAGTGATTGCAAGCATCTGCCCGCTTATGAAATTCAAGTTGCATCTCGGGCTTTTATTCTTGCGCCCTCTGGATGATAAGCAGGCACATAGCTTTGCCGGGCCCTTATACACAAACACATGGAGAATCTCTGACAGATGCGCGCACCACAGGAAAGTCAACTGGTTCACACGGCGACTATTTGGGATACTCGGATGGACCGAAGGTAAGATTTGCACCATAGATGTCCGTCCGAGTACTGTGCCACAGAAGCTGAACCGTGAGTTGATGCATGATGCACTTGCTCGCAGTATCAAGTCAACTCCGGGTGGCTCGGTCCGATCGCCGCAACTGGTGGCACGTGACAGACGCGTCCAGCAAACGCGTAGTCTGGCGGTGAACTTGGCTTTGGTGGGCAGAGCGGGCGAATCTACGGTGCCGATGCCACGCTTTGGCAACGGGTCCACATGAGGAGTGCCACAAACACTCGTCGGTTCACAATCATGGTGTAAGAATATACTCAGCGCAAGACGGAGTCTATGACTGATGCATTGCACACCTGTAAGAGTATACTACAGAGTGTGAGTACTAGCTAAAAGGTAGAGTGGACTGATCTCACCTCAGCGCAAGACGAGTCTATGACTGAGGTGTAGATATGCGTCCGCGCCAAATAGATCTGCGTGATTAAGTAATACGGATAAACCCGAGTCCGTTTGTACACAGTCCGTATGAATACAACATGGTCGTGGACATGAATCTTCTCACATGCTGAAAGTTCTTCACCTTATTCCACCCACTCTCCTACAGGGTTGAACGGGGGTACGAAGAAGCCCATCCCGAATTCTTCTTATGTCTTTTGCTTTTGGAAGAGAGAGAAGACTTCCCAACATCCCTATTGATATCAATGCCAACGATGCTGTGGCAGGGGACGAAGGTCTCCGCTCCGTACCTTCTTCGAAGATCACGACATTTGCAAACACGAACAAGGCACTTCCATCCATAAATGTCGAGAAAACACTGTCAGAAGAAGAGATGAGTCAACTGCACGAATTGTGGAATGGAGCCGGATTAAGCGCAGTAAGTACCACTTGAACTTCCTCGCACAACTGGCTGATAATTGAATTAAAAGCGTGCACATCGCAAGCGACGACCTGGCCAAAAACCCGCCCCGCGTCGGATTCCAGCTCCAATCTCCATACCTGCGCCTGGAGCTACTTTTTCTTCTGCTGATTTGTCTACAGCAAGCACAACCTCCTCTGTTACAGGCATACGAAAACGGTTGGGATTCCTCAGTGCAAGGTAACGCAACAACCCTAGTATTTAAGTAAATGATTCTTCTTACCTTTCTTTGTCCAGCACCTTCTCCGAGAGGCGGGGGGGAGAGAAAAAGGCTCCTAATGCGCTCGAGATGCTACGCGGGATGGCACAGGACCGGCTGAAGAGAAAGCTTAGGTGTGCCAAATCCGCGCCAAACCTCGGCGACAGGGAGGCGTCATCTAGACGTGGGGCTACATTTCAACTTGCTTTACGTCCACCTGTTGAAGCGGTGCCAGAAGACACAGGAGGCAAGAGTCCATGTAGCCTGACATCACCTAGCGGATTGGCAACTCCTAAAGCGATTCTTCAGCCAGACAACACGGTTCAAAATGCGATCTACTTTACGGTTGATCCCAGCTGGCGGGCCTCACAGGATAGCGTTCAATTCCAGTTCATCACACCCATTCCCGATAGCCCCACCTCCGTAGGGAGGCCAGATTCTCCTCTTCTGCACAGACATCATTCGCTCGACCAGCTTTCATTTGCAGCGGTGCAAGCAACCAAAGTTTCAACTGCAATGGAATTTCCCGAGTATCCAGGCGATGAAGTCCTCCACCCAATTGACGAACTGCATGCCTACCTAGAGCTTTGAACTACCGCACTTTCGCCGCGCTGGTTCTGTCATAGGATTATCAACACCTAATTCGCACCACGAATCCTCTGTAAGCAATCATTGTCCGCCACCTGTACTGCCACGTCCTGTAGCATGGCTCCATCCATTCTTTTGTACAATGTAACCACCCAATCACTTACAATAAGACCGTTGCTGTGACTTGATGGCGATATAATGGCCCTTGGATGAGTCAGCAACAGCACGCTTCGAATGACCTTTCTTGTGCCTTTCGGCCGTGATGACGGTCAAATTTTCTCCGCGTTTCTGGCGGAAAGTCGAACGCTTTGAGTGTTTTCACTGCTTGAAGTTGGGCATTGACTTGATCGTATGGGTCAAAGAATGGCCCAGACAGGCACCTTTGCGTGACCGGGCAATTGACCAGGCAGAACCGGTCGGCGACCCTCCGCACGGTACAAGCAGTGCAAAAACCCACACGCGCTGCATTTATACGTCAAGCTCGTACGGCACTCTCAATCTCATCAACCACCTCGTCGCACCCTTCCACATCGAAGCTTTCCTACATCCTACATGATCTCTTTACCACCATCCCTCACCTTCACCCCTTCACGCAGCATTTCTGGCAAGCTCGAGCCCGAGAATGAAAACCCAGCTCTCTCTCCAAAAAGATCCTTTGCACAGCTCGAGGAAGATCAGTTATCACAGCCCGTGCTCAAGCGCCGTGACATGCAGCCTTCCAGACGAACACCTTTGGGTGAGTTGCGGTACATCCCCTACCGAAATACTGGCTAGAACAGTCGCGACTTGTACTAGATCCGTTCACTGCATCCGACTTGGAGAACAGGCGCTACCGGGTGTCTCAGTTGACCGACTCCGCTTCGCATCATGCCTTGGTTACTCCGTCCTCGGTCCCCGATCTCTGGGCATTGCACCCGGAACAGCCCGTGAGTTCTGGTTCCTGCGGAATGCAACGTAGCGGTATCTCCGATGGTCTCGTCTGCTCATGGCCGCCTCCCATTCCAACTTCAGACACGGCTAGATCGTCGCACAGCGGTCTTACAGGGCAACAGGCATCGCAAAGCGGACCTCTGCATAGCCCTGATGAGAAGAAATCGTCACGTGCCACCTTTTCCACATCTACTTCTACCTTGGACACGCCAGATTCTTCCCCGACAGAGCCCACCACGACCATGACCAAGCATATGCGTGCATCAGGGTGGAAAACTGATAACATGCTTCAGCCCATCCGGTCACGCTCTCATTCCATGCCATCCGTACGCCGACCGCCTGGGGATCTCTGGCGGTCGGACTCTGGACCGACAAGGGCTGACCAAGAGTCTGTCGACATTACCGACAATTTGGTATATCCTGCTCCACCAGGACTTCCACCTCGCAAACCCAATTTGAAGCGCAGCACCTCTATTTCGGACCTCCTCCCTCATGGCTCGGTGTCGTTATCCTTGGCTCTCGGATCACAGCCTTTAAGGGCTTCAGAGCAAACAAAAGCCGTGCCGCCCATAGGGGCGGAACGGGGCCGGGTTGTATCTATCACGTCACTTAAGTCACGCATTCGGAACTCTCCAGCAACACAATCACACGATCCTTCCAAACCTTCTTGGTACCCCCCACCGCTTTCACCCAGACTCCAGGCAACATGGGGGAACGAAATATACTTGTTGAACACTACATATCCGGAAGAAGTACAGGTATCCCCCAGAATTCGTGCCATTCCGTCGAGGGAAGATCTCGAGCGTCTCTTGCGGTCTGCGGTTCGGAACAAGTATGCTCCAAAAGTCATATCCCCATTGAGCCCCCTTCGCGCTGCGACTGCGGCACTCCATCTGTCCAATGATTCAGCATACCAAATGCGAATTCCGTCCCAATCGAACTGTCCATCGCCTAGGTATTCCAAGTGTCCGCCCAGGAGAGCACGAACGTATGTGTCCTCCCTGTTTCCTAAAGTAGCTGCGGTACCACTGGATCTCACCGTGCCTCCGTCTTCTTTTCAGAGTTTGTGACGGTTACCAATCGTTCGAGTGGGATACCGCCTGCATGCACTGCCAGGAGTGTAAGCGGGACACCGTCCGCAAGAGGCTACTGGCGTTCCGCTATCGTCAACAGCAGACCCATCACATTCAGCGCAACAAACTCCTTACGCGGCCTTCCCGCGTAGTGAACGCGTCTGCCATGGACGACGATCGTATTGTCCTTGCGGATCGTATCCGAGATACGTTTGCATACGAGATGGACGAAGAGGAGAAGAGTCTTTGGGAGGAAGTTGCTGCGGCCACTGGTGAGGGACCCTTGCCGTTTTCTCGCGTGGGTGCGCCATGCGTTGCCTCTATTTATCGGCGAACCGTGGATGACGGGAGCGACGAGGGAGCTCATGAGGACTATCTGGAAATTCCGGACGGAGGCTTTTTCGCGAGCGAGTCTGCGACTTTGTTTCGCGAGGTGAGCGTTTATTAAACGGGGGAAGGTAGCGACATTCTTTCAATCGGGAACGAGAACAAGAACAAGAACAACAAGATGCAAGATGTAACTGATACTATACACCGTCGTGCGCGTTTCGTTTCGCCTTCTTTGCTCTCTTGTACGGTATTTTATGCTTTCATATCGTTTGGGGAACAACTGAATTGCAATGTATACAGTACATAAGATCCACTGCTCATTCCATACTTTCGTCTCTCCAACTTATACTTACATACATACGCTGGACACATAGTGACATTGGACAAGGCAATCTCATTCGTTGACGTTTTCTCGTCTGATCTGCATCCCCGAGAGGTATCAAAGCACGAACACAGTCCTCGATCGCCGTCGTCTCGCCAACTCAGAAGAAATTATACTCCCGCCCAAGAGGTACAGTCTTTGCAGGCTCTATATCCGCCAACACCCCGTCCACGCGTACCTCGTAAATCTCCGGGTCGACAGTCATCGTCGGCAACGCGTCGTTCCACTTCATGTCCCGTTTCGTCACGCGGCGACAACCGACGACAGGTTCGACGCGCTTGGCGAGACGGTAGGATGCGATGGTACCGTTCTCGATCGATGCCCGCGATACAAAGGCGATCGAGTTGAGCGCGGCGGCTGCAGGGAAGGAACCCCACATCGGGCGGCCGTACGAGGGTTGAACGGTCGGTATGGACGCGTTCGCTTCGCCCACCTGTACGCACGCGGAACCCCGTCAGCCCAGCTATCGCGTATCGAAACGGGTGCAGGAACGTACCTGGGCCCAGGCGATAACGCCCGATTTGAGCACCATCTCGGGTTTCGCGCCAAAGTTTTCAGGTTTCCACAGGACGAGGTCGGCGAGTTTGCCCACTTCGATCGAGCCGACGTGTGCACTGATGCCATGCGTGATCGCACTGTACAAGCCAAGACATCAGAATATATCCCGTGCGCAATCGGCGATACCGATAAACGTGTACACGCACGGATTGATGGTGTATTTCGCAATGTAACGCTTCACGCGGCCATTGTCGTGTTCTTTGGTGTCCCCGAGCTCGGTGAGAGGTCCCCGGAACGACTTGAGCTTGCTCGCGGTTCGCCACGTCCTCGCTACCACTTCGCCGACCCGGCCCATCGCCTGTGAGTCAGAGCTTATCATGGAAATCGCCCCCATGTCATGAAGGACGTCCTCAGCAGCAACCGTCTCCGCCCGGATCCGAGATTCTGCAAAACGGAGATCTTCTAGGATGGATTTGTCAAGATGGTGACAGACCATGAGCATCTTTTGACAGAGTGGCGGTCAGCATGTCGTTCGCGATATGGCTAAGCAAGATCTCGGCTCACGTCAAGATGCTCGTCGAGGGTATTTAAGGCATAGGGACGAGTGGGATTTGTAGACGATGGAAGGACGTTTTCAAGCCCGCAGACGACGATGATGTCAGGAGCGTGTCCACCACCTGATGAGGCATAATTATAAAAAAGCACATGGGATCGGAACGCACACACCAGCCCCCTCGGTGTGGTACGTATGGATTGTGCGGTCACCAAAGGCCTCGATCGTGCCTAGAAAACATGAGCGCTGGTGAATCGCTCATTTAGGGCAAACACACTCTCAACGAAACCACTCTCGTTCAAGGTGTCAGTGTGAATATTGACCTGAACGTCATATTCATCTGCGACATCTAGACAGTTGGAAATCGCAACCGGCGTACATCCCCAATCCTCATGAAGTTTGAGCCCTGCGGCGCCTGCTTCGATGATCTCCTCGAGCGCAGGGCGGCCAGAATCGTTACCCTTTCCTGTGAACGCAAAATTCATGGGGAGACCATCCGTGGCGGCCAGCATAGCCTTGATATAGAAGGGGCTAGGTGTACATGTGGTCGCATTTGTACCGGCACTAGGACCAGTGCCACCTCCGATCAGCGTCGTCGTACCGACGGCGAGAGCTTCGGGTACCTGTTGTGGACAGATATAATGCACATGCACATCAAGGGCACCGGCTGTGACAATTAATTTTTCTCCGGAGATGACTTCTGTTGACGAGCCGACGATCAAATCCAGATGGACTGAATCCATCATATCTGGGTTTCCAGCTTTGCCAATGCCTACGATGACGCCACGTTTAACACCAATATCCGCCTGCGATCTATCAGGGAGTGAATAAAACCACAGAAACGCCGCCTTGCCTTGTATATGCCGGTCCAATCGACAATCACAGCATTTGTGATGACGAGGTCGAGTGCCTCATCAGAGCTTCGTCCAGAGGCCTGGCCCATACCATCTCGAATGGTCTTGCCTAGGCGCAAATGAGGCCGATTCGTGAAACCACCGACGTCGTAACTTACCACCGCCGAATTTGACTTCGTCTCCATATACAGCCTACGCGGATTCGGTACGGTCAAGATGCACCAAAACGACGGTCTAGCTCACCGAGTCCCATTCGATCTGGATCCAAAGACTGGTGTCTCCGAGACGAATGCGGTCCCCAACTGTGGGACCATACATAGATATGTATTCCTCGTGACTTATTTCCTTATCTGCATAGCACGGGAGTGCCTCTGGCTCCGGAAGATGACCAAAGCCTCTAAAGATGTCCTCGGAGATGCCCTCAGCCAACTTGGACGTGATGAAATCAGTGAGCCCATTCCCTCCTTTGACCAATTTGTCCCCTCCGATGGAACAGAGGATGACGGACTTTAAATCTCCAGGCTCAAATCGTACAGCGGTCCCAGCGAGGATATCGAGGCGTTTCCCGATCGCTTTGGTTCGATCGAACACCAGTGCCTTGTTCGTTTCGGCAAAGTGGTAGTGTGAGCCGACCTGTGTTGATGAGCATCTCGGTCGAGCATGTCGATATGTAGACTTGCCTGAATGGGACGATCACCGTTGTTAGTGACACTGATCTTGATTTTTTCGCGACCGCGATTGATCACGATGAGTTCTTTCTTTGCAATGATGGCACCTGGGAGGTTCCCGCGATGGTTTAGCGTGGGATCCGTTACTGGGAACACGTCGAGGGAAGGGACAGGTAGGAACGACCCGTAAAGCGCGGCTTCGAGGTCGCCGTGATCGGTGCAGATGGGATCATGTACAGTCACCAGGAAAACGCTAAAGGACCGTCGCTCAGCGTGGTTAGCTCAAGACCAAAGTCGACTGACCCGTCCGCAAAGGTTCCCTCTACTTGTATCTGCTCTAGTCTTGGAGCAACACCAGGGAGGACGTGCCTGCGGCCCAACAGGGTTTTACCGTATTGCATCAATCCGGCGACGGCGTGTTGACCATCGCGGATACGTTCTTGGAGCTGTGACGCGATAAGCGCGGTGGCTTCGTGGATGTTCAGCTGCAGTCCCCGCGCGAGTCGCTTCTGAGCAAGCGCGCCAGCCTTTGTCAAACCAGGTGTTATGATATGCCTAGCAGGCTTCGACAATAGAAAGCACCTGGTGGAGCAAAAGCTTATCAAGCTCCCTCGGTAAGATATACATCCGTGTGGGGTGAATTCAATGTTTCGTTTGAAGCGATGGAAACCTCAAAGGTGCGATGCAACTCGGAATGCCCACGATAAGGGACGGGACGGGAAGCGATCTCTTCTCATTTTGGTCATGTGACAACTTCTTACGCGATTGGCACGATAAAGCCGAATTTTATTTGCTTGTTGTGTCCAAATTTCTTGATGCGTGGCAACCTCGACTTGTCCGCTGTTTACCTTGTGGACACACGAAACGGCCGCCATGCGTACGCGCTTTCCGTCTCCACCCGACCTTGGGGCGACCAAGTAACGAGCAAGGATTTTGCGTAATAACACTCGGGAAGCTGTGTTCATTTCCAGCGTGAGGTCCTCATGGCGGCCGACGTGACTCTGCTTCGTCGCTTTGGTCTTACTGCGGTGTCGTCATCCTTCCCATAATATGGAAGGCACGATCAGACTGGGGTAAGTTTGCTGACTTCCAAGTGGATGGTCTTTTGTTGCTCCATTCCACCCGACCACGGAATGTCATCTCGCATAGGAACGCCACAGTTCTGTTCCCAGACGGTGTCGCTTGTCACTCGTCATGATACCACGAATGAACTGAGCGCCGAACGTCGATTGGTTCGTTTCATTTCGTATCGGATCAGAAGCCGGTCATTTTCGGCGAGTCATTTCACTCCCTGCGCCGGGCTGTTCGAGGCTCCGCATTTTTCCAGACGTTGGACAGTGTGGGAACAAATCTCCTTCCCGAGGATGATCGCTATGGTTAGTCATCATTTGCCCGATCGCATCTCCCCCGGCTTTGTCCCAAGGTTGGCACTGCTTTTGTTTCGGCCACAGGATATCAAGTCCCTTTGTCCACCCTCCCCGGGTCTCACCCCTTCCACGCTACTTATGCCTTCGTGCTCTGTCGTCCCTCCTCTCCCTTCTCCACCTCCAAACCCACGCAAGCGCACCACGTCCTTCTTTGACCCTCTTCCCCGAAAGACGTCCCGCACGATGCTGCGTCGCACCGAATCATTCCTTTCCTTGTCAGACTACAACGACGACAGCCACTCGGAGGGTGGCTCATTCCTCCATATGACGTCTACACCCTCACCCTCGCCCCGCATCGCTCCTCTGAGCCATGCTCGCTTCCACTACAGAGAGCTTCGAGAACGGGACACCACTAAACTCGGCCGTAAGCGCGCAGAGTTTACCATTGCCCCACCGCCATCATCCGGAACATCCATCCCCAAACGTGGGACCCGCGTGGCGCCTAATCCACAGTCTCAGCCCGCAGTACCCCACGTTCGTACTACATCACCACTCGCTCCGACGCGGAAATTGCTACCACCTAGGGCGGCTTTTCCACGTTCCAAACCGGAACCGGATTTGTATCGCGCGGCGCTCAAGGGAAGGATGCGTAGCTCTCCCGAGGGAGAGAAGATTCTTCGCATGGGTCCGCGACTCGCAATCGCGATCCTATCGGCGACGAGGGAGTTGGAGCGGATCGTCTCCGCGCACGAAGATGACGACGTGATGATGGGCGACGAGACAGAACCCACCGCAAGATCCTCAAGATGGGGTCTAGGGCGAGACATGGTGGCAGTCCCATGCGGGGCCTAACACGGACACGCATGACACGCAGGGACACGGAGTACATCCGCCATCCCATTCACGCACCACGTACGACGACGACCCCGACAATGGCATACGTATTTATACGAAGGCACGGCTGTTGTTATTGTTTGCATGCATCTTATTGTACTTTGCACACACCCAGGGCCTCACATCCCCTGGATTTATTTTTCTGCGCATATGCTTCGTCTTTCCTCTGTCTCATCGGTTTTCGTTTTCCTAGGGTATGAAATTAATGTGGACATTGTAAACCACGCCACAACCTCGGGATCTTTCCCTTCTACTTCTATTGTCTCATATATTTAATTCTCGCATTTGTACCATTGACACGCTTGCACATTTTGCCACACATGCACGACTATTCCCAGACGCTCTTTTCGAAGCACATTGACACCATCACTCATTGATCATGTTCCATTTTCATGTTCCATACCCACACTGACCCACACTGCTCCTTTCCCCCCTTCGTTTCGTTATCACTGCTATCAGATCGTCGCCATCTGCATCACGACCCTGACTTGCTACCACCGGTTACTTTTCATATCCCATACCCCCTGTATGCTGTACACGACCGGAATTGGTACCAACGAACCCCTCGTTTGCGTCTCTTTTCGTCGGCTGATGCACTGGCCCGTTCCATTCCGGACACGAATACGGTATCTAACCACAGTGATCGTGATCTTGATCTTGATGCAGACGTCTTGGTCTTGGCGGCGGTGGCAGCATGCTGTAGGCCCGTATGGTATGGGGCGCCCTAATAGCCCAAACGAGGCTCGTCCACTCCTCGCAGCTCCCCAAGATCAAATGGCCAGTGCGACCATCCCCGGACGCACTGCACCGAAAGCTGAGCGGATCCGAGTCGCTGGGCGGGGGAGGGGGAGGTGACTCGGAGTTGCTGCAACGGTGAGACTGAGACGTCCGCGTCAGAAATGAAATGTGGGTCGCACGAACGCGCAGACAACACGCATCATCGTTGTTATATGGTCGCGACGGGCGATTGCGGACGGCAAACGTTGGCTGGTTTGGACAGAACGCACTGCGGCGCGGTGCCTTCCGACAGGCGTTTCAAAGTTGAAAGTTTGATTTTTTTTCCTTTTGGGAAAAAATTGACGGTTGGCCCCCTTGCAGACGCCGCCGAGACGACCGGTTTGAGATACATACTGTATATGCGTTTGAAAGTGACAAGGTCGTGATCGAGACATGATCAGGAACGGAAACACATGGTTTAGAGATTGTCAATACGGTCTCACAGGGAATCACACCCGAGATGACTCGATTCGGCACTCCCCCGCGAGCCCAAGGACGACAAGGAAGGGTCGACTTTGTTGTTGCGCGACCTTTAAGGGCAAGCGCTACGATACCACGCCGTAGTGATCTCGTTCCTGTGGTAACAATGTTTTGTCTCATACCAGGTGTCGTGCAGGATAACCTTTAGATCCTAATCTGTCTACGGTGGCCCGTCGGGCGTTGCTAGCCATGCCATATGCCCCCATATGCCCACCTTGTCACGAAGCAGTCCTCAACTTGGACAACAAGATCATCAGGGTCAAAGTCCAACGTTCGAATTGCTCCTTGGATACGAACAACAAGGCTTGCGAAAGCACCGCCTTGATGATCTGTGCCGACATCCCCTGTGTACAGAAGCGTGTAAGTGAGATGACTTTGACAGACACGAGGTTGATCCTGCAAGATCAAGTTTACCTGATACCAGCCGACGAAACCTTCCGTCTTGAGTACGCGAATCAAAATCCCGGCTGCCCCTGCCTGTTTTGGAGATAGGTTCGAGGAGTTGGGAAATCCATTCCCCTGTTCCGTGTCATGCTGAGACGTGCGCGCTTGGATGCGTACTTTGGCCATGATATAGGGATACGTAACCTGTCTTGGTTTCAGTCCGGGGTCGCGAACCGAGATGGAGGGAATGACTCACAATGGTGGCAAGCGTCTTGCTGAAGGCGCCAAGCAAAAAGGACATTCCTGGGGTAAGCTTCTCAGCCGCGCCGGCTGCAGTCTTCGCAAGAAGAAGGATGCTCTTCAGCCGCTCGTATACGCCATAGGTAATCGCGGGATTCACGGTAAGCACCATGCCTGGTTTAATACCTAACCACAAGCCCGTCACGCCTTCCTCGCGGATGATTTCCCGCGCAACGCTCAAGAACGAATCGTCATCGGCACTACCGCGGGAGTCGATTCCGGATAGGCTAGCGTCCTGAGGACGTAATGAACGACCGACTTGTTGTCGAGTTGCGATGACAGAGACAGGGATGGTGAATATTTGGGAAAGGGCTCCAGCCGCGGCCCCGAGGGACAGTTCCGCAGCGGTGGATAGTACGGGCGTTTTAGAACCAGGTGGCGTCCTTGCTGTGAGACGTTTGATGTAGGAGCTGCGGAGGAAGGAGTAGAAGAAAAAGTACGCGTACTCTGCACATGGTTCGGTCAGAATTCGGACTGGGCAGCAAAAGACGTACGCATGGAGAAGGTGTTGAGCATCGTGGCTGCGAATCCACGATACCACCCCGAGATCCCTTCGTGTTTGAAGATATCCAGCAATACCGACAACAACGTCAATTCATCTTTGCGTTTCCCCTTGGCGGTCGATGACGTGGCTTGTATCCGTGTCTTTGCGCTGCAGAGGCGGGGTCAGTTTTGTCTGTTGTCCAGTCTACGACACCTCTACATACACGTCGAGCGGATATACCACGCTGTCGCGGCCGGGCGAGATCAATGTCGTGCGGGTGCGACCGAGATGTGTCGAGAACTCACGCGTTGCTAAAGCATGCACCCAAAGCGCCCGCCAAGGCAGCGCCGAACGGCGTCAGCTGCTGAGAGGGTGTTGCAGGCTTGGACTGGACGGACATGACGGCGTGCGCAGAGTTTGGGTGCGATCGCAAGCCTTGCCGGTTCGCCGGATTCACATGATATTGCCAGAATTCGACATCCAAACGAGGAAGGCAGAGACTTTGGATCTTAACAAGTACAAACACGGTCTTATCATAGTGAATACAAAACTTGCATCTTCAGCCCGATCACGCCGCCCCCACGCCCGTCCCACCCTGGTATCTCTGCGCGACACACTGGGCACCTACATCACGAGGGATAAGCCATGCCACAGGTTGGAGAGAGGTACTCACATAGGTGAAGGAGCCCTGTCCATTGCAACGACCATGTTTCTTCTTATGGTCGACTTGACTGCCGTAAAGAGGCACTGTCCACAGCATATATGTCCACAGGGGGTCAGGGTTGCGTTGGTCGGAGGGGAGAAACAAATGGGGCATGTATAAGTCGAGAGTGGCTCTAGCACTGGAGCAGTGGATGTGGCAACTGCAGTGGCCGGTGGGGAAGACAGCTCGTCAAGAATGACAATTGGAGGAGTGCCAGTCGAGATCCGATCCGTCTTTGGAGATACGACAATGGGGTCATCCGAATCAAAGAGTTGGATGGCATTGGGTTGGTCGACGAGAGCGGGACTCGAGGGCGTGCTGGGTTTGTTGTCGAGAACTACGTCTGGGGGTAACTCCCATGTCGGGATCTGGCTGAGAACGGTGCTGGACTGGCTGGCGTCCGTCAGAGGTGGCTGCTGGGCTTCCGGCTGAGACTGGTCGGCGTCGCTGTCTGGATCCGCTGCGACGTCGGCCTCTAACCGCCTCCGCTTCTGCCTCTGGCGCCCAGAGCCACTTGGACAGGCATCTGGCGATGCGGTGCGGCGACGTGGGCTGCGAGTAGCCAAGGGCACGGGGAGCGGATACGAGGACGTCGTGAGGTCGATCACGTCTTGGGCGGTGCTCATCGTGGCCGGCGACGACGAGGATATCGAGCAACTATTGCGTAATAAATGGCCGCGAGTCTCCGGGGTCCCGCGATCAAAGTGACACGTATCCGTTGGGTTCAACGCAACGTTATTTACACCCGCGTCTGAGCAAGAAGACTGGATCCAGCCATGTCTGAGAGATCTCTGCTCGACAAGCTCGACGACGCCGTACCTGGACTTGCACGCTTCGATGCGTTCCCAAAGCTTCCTTCTGCCTACAAAGCTCGCTCCGAATCTCGCGGTTTCCTCACTCTTTTCGTTATTCTTCTCGCTATCCTCCTTGTGTTGAATGATCTCGCAGAATACATCTGGGGCTGGCCCGATTACGAGTTCAGCGTCGATACCCGGGCAGGGAGCTACATGAACGTCAACGTGGACATGATAGTGAACACCCCCTGCCAATGTATGTTCCCAAGCAAGCATGTTTCTTGCTAGCATTCACCTCCATACGACATAGACCTCACCGTGGACCTGCGCGACGTGGTCGGCGATCGTCTGTTCCTCAGCAAGGGTTTCCACCGTGATGGCGTACGTCTGCACCGTCGTTCGTTTTGCCGTGTCTCATCAGCCCGTAGACTGTATTTGATATCGGACAAGCTACTACTCTAAAGTACGTCATGCCTTCATTGCACGGACAGTGTCCGACGTCTTCGTAGCGAGCACGCCAAGCTCCTCTCTGCCCGTCAAGCCGTCGCCCAGTCGAAAACGTCTCGCGGGTTTTTCTCATTCTTCCAGCGCGCCCGACCTGAATTTCGTCCGACATACAATCACAAAGCAGACGGCGATGCATGCCGAATCTATGGAACCGTTGGTGTCAAGAAGGTCACTGGTGAGTAAGCGCCGTCGTGTTTGCACGTCATTTAGTCATTTATACGCTAGCTAACTTGCATGTCACGACCCTCGGGCACGGATACTCGAGTGCTGTTCATGTACCCCACGATAGTGCGTCTATTTTTGGTGACGTCATTCAGTGATTTCATGCCGTTGTAGAAATGAACCTCTCCCATGTTATCACGGAGTTCTCGTTCGGGCCGTACTTCCCCGACATTGTTCAGCCACTCGACTCCTCGTTTCAGCTTGCCAGGGAGTGTACGTTCTTGATACTAGCTCGTTCGTCTAAGAGACTCATCGCTGCTCACCGACAGCGTTCGTTGCCTACCAATATTACATTCGCGTGGTTCCCACTACCTACATTGCGCCACGCTCCAAGCCTCTACATACGAACCAGTACAGTGTCACGCACTACACTCGCGAACTAAGTGACCATGAAGGCACTCCTGGCATTTTCTTCAAGTTCGACTTGGATCCAATGGTGATCACGATCCACCAACGCACAACCACTCTGATTCAGCTGCTGATTAGGTACGTATACGCCACATTTCCAGTCGCGATACTCAATGATTGCACCAGGTGTGTTGGTGTCATTGGTGGCGTCTTTACCTGTGCCTCGTATTTTCTCCGCGTCACAGTCCGTACGATCGAAGCAGTTTCTGGTGCAGACTCGACCCCCGGACTCGTTGCTGCTGAATCGTCAGGTGTCAAACGCAAATGGGCGGGTGGACACCTTCACCAACGCCCCACCGCGGGTACAGGACGTGTCGTGCGACAGGGCAACGGGTGGGTCGTTGAGGGTGCGGCAACGCCGTACTCGTCCACCCCCGCCACAGGTGGGTGGCCTGCGAGCCCATACCCGTACACACCATTCTCTTCGACAACCCCAGCGCCGCCACCACCACCTTCTGCATCCGCGGCTTCGACATCATTTGGTCCTGGTTCAGTACCTCCGACACCAGGAGTTGGACTTGGGCTCGGCGCGCCAACGTTTACGCACTCCCGAACCCCAAGTTTGCTGAGTGGACAGCCACGGACGCCTAGCATGATGGGTGGGCAACCGAGGACGCCGAGTATGGTAGGTGGGCATGTGAGTATGATGAGGAGCGTGAGCGGAGAGAGTCCTGGACCTGTGGGAGTACCATTACCCCCATCACCGTACATGGGGTCGGTTCCTCTTACGCCGATGGTCCCCCCGCCACCACCCAAGTCTGCAAAAAAGGATGATTGAGGGCGGCAGGAGCGAGAGGTTGGGTGATCTGCTCGTAGCGTAGAGTTTTTACGGACGCTGCGATATCGTGACTGAGCAGATCCTATAAACTCTTTGATTTGTATTTGGTCCTGCGATGCTGGTTGTGTTAGCCTCTGCGTGCGACCATTACTGACGCAATGGCGTCCCACAATGCTGTCCTTGCCAGTGTCCTGAACACGCCAGGAATCAAAAAACTAAGGAACAAGCGAGTGGTACTGGCATCTGCCAGCCCACGACGGAGCGACATTCTTCGGGCGCTCGTGAGTGTCTCTTTGCGCTACCACATCTGTCATCCACGTTGCCCAACCTAAACACACCACCTTCATTCCAACAGGGTCTCGCACCAGAGATCGTGCCATCGACGTTCGCCGAGAATTTGCCCCTGTCTTCGTTCGAGCAAATCCATGAATATCCCGTCGCTACTGCGACGCACAAGGCTGTAGAGGTGTACGAGAGACTCGTGGTGCGTGCCCTTGTCAAACGACAAGTCGAGAGAGGCGACGTGATCCTCGCGACAGACCGAGAACCCAGACGACCCTCCCGACCTCGTCATCGGCGGTAAGCCACACATCCCCATGCGCGATTCCAAAAAGTGACACGTTGACACGTCGCGCGTCGCGCGTCGTACAGCGGACACGGTCGTGTTCACGCATGCGTTGCCATCGACGACGTTCGAGATGGAGATGGGCACGAGACAGGAGCTGCTGGAGAAGCCAATCTCAAAGGCGGATCATCTGCGCATGTTGCAGGACCTGAACGGGAACGTGTGTGAGGTCGTGACGGGCGTGTCGCTCGGTGAGCGCTGACTTGCATCCGAGCGTGAGTCGGTGCTCGACGGTGCTCGTTTCTCTTCTAGTTTACCCTATTCTCACCGCACCTGGGTATGCGACGAGGTGAGGCTGTTGTTGTTCGTTTGTTCACCACGACCGACTGTGTGATAGGGAGATGGATGAGCGGACGCTAGTCTACTTTGTGGACAGCCCTCTGCACGTCCTCCAAGCGTACGTGGACAATGGCGAAGGGTATAATCGGGCAGGTGGTTTTGCGGTGCAGGTGCGTTTTGGCGCCATCGTGCAATGACCATGCGAGCATTCACGATGCGTCCATCGTCCACTGCCCCGCTGGGCCTGTGCTCAACGTTCACAATGCAGGGTCTCGGAAGCATTCTCATTCGCAAGATCGATGGAGATTATAACAACGTTGTTGGATTCCCTGGAGCTTCGTTCTTCCAATTCCTGGATAGATTGGTGGAGGAAGAAGAGGATTTCCTACAGATATGAAACTGCGGATCCGCTGTACCGATGCTAGATTAGTGTTCGTAGAGGGTGCACAGCCCGTTGACAAATCTGGCAAGGACGGCACTGCCGCAGCGGCCGAGTGGCAGGCAGTCCAGCTTGCTAGACATACACAGACTCTTCGCTTCATCTGGTTCCGACGCACTCTTACTCTCTCTCGTCCACTGGACACTACAGGTCAACTTTTTGTCGCCCCCTCCGCCCTCCCGACATGTCTGGATTCGCCGCTCTCATGGCGCTTAGCGCTTCACAGACAAAGGAAGCGCAGAGCGCAGTCCAGACAGCGCTCGAGCAGCGCCAGCGGAACGAAGAACTCAAACGAAAGAAACAAGAAGAAAGCGAGCGCAAGACCCGCGAGGAAGAGGCCAAGCTCCGCCAGAAACGGCTCGAGGACCAGAGGAAACTACAAGAGCTCGAGGCGAAGCGGGAGGCAGAGCGAGAGCGGCGCGAGGCGGAACAGACCCGACGAGAGGAGGAAGCTCGGAATGCGCTGCTTTATGGTCCCAAGAAGGCGAAACAGCTGGGGCCGAGATGGCCGACGTCACACTCTGGGATCAAGGACGAGGTGCGCAGGCGACGGGTGGGGGAGGACGACGATGACGATTCAAGGTTGGGCTCGCTTGCGATGGGGTTGACGAGGGAGGAGAAACGGCAGCGGAGGATGGAGGCGGAGATGCGGCGTACATATCAACTCAAACGGGCTTCGTCGGGGTATACCAAGGCTGGCCGACGGCTTCCAGGCGGGGCTATCGATGCCCCGTCAGCGCCTGCATCTGATGGTGGTGCCTCCGCGCAGTCGGTCAAGGCGCGCCTTACTGCGCTGCCCAACACGCTGACGAGGCTCAACGTGAACAAACGGGACACGAGGACGATCGACGAGATCCTTCAGGACAGGGCCAAGGCGAAAAACGTCACTCTCGATGGGGACGATGCCCGCGAATTCAACGACTGGTTCGGAAAGGCGAAGAAGAAGGAGCACGCTTTTCTTCCCAGCACACAGTCGAGCGCCTCGCTCGAGTCTGCGCCGTCCTCGGGTGCGAATTCACCGAGACCGATGAGCACAAGTGAGTGCATTTCTCGTCGATGCATGTCTCTCGGGTCCCCAACTGTCGTGGTGATGCACAGAGGCCGCGTCGCAACCGCCGGCCAGATCGCAGCCTTTAGCTGCCAATGGCAAGACGGCCAAGTCGTCCTCGCAGTCTAGACCTGCACTGTGTACCAAGACGTCCTCGTCGACGATCCCCAGGCTCTCGTCCTCTGCCCACAAGTCTTCGCAGTCCAAGAGCCCAGTCCCCAGATCGCACTTTGCTAAATCAGGGTCCGTCCCTCGATCTGGAGGAATTCCCTCCAAGAAGCGCACGCGGTCGCCTTCGCTCTCGCTTTCACCCCCTCCATCGAAACGACGGACGTTCGAATCCGAGAAAACGATCAGCTCCGAGATCTGGAGGTTGTTCGGCAAGGACCGGAATTCGTACATCGCACGGGACGTGTTGAGCGACGACGAGGACATGGAGGCGGACGCGAGCGCAGTGATGCAAGAAGAGATGCGGAGGTTAGTCTCTATTTTTGCCATCGCACATATCGTTCTCACACATCCCCACACAGTACTCGGCTCGCGAAGCGCGAAGACGAGGTTGCTCTCGAAGAAGAGAAACGCCACGAAGAAGAGAAGCGCAGACGAAAGCGCGAACGCGAGATGCGCGAGAGACAGGGCATGTGATCCCCCTTCCCGTCCGTTGGTCCCTTCCATGCTCGACACGTCCTCCTGCTACATTTGCATCTGCACCGTGCGTCGGTGTCTGTGATACCGCCAAACTAGCCCACGTTTTCCCCTCGTCGCCCGTGTTTTCCTCGTATGCCCTGCTTTGTTCGAAAGACGCTTGGCCCCCCGCTTTGCCTTGCTCGTGGACACGACGTGGACTCGACTTTGACTTTCTTTGCTTGTTTTTCTTCTTCTTCTTTCGCACCTTTACCCTTTTTTTTGAATTATCTAGATGCGATAGGTACAAGGATCAACGCACGTCATTACCCAACCTAGACGTACTCAGCCCGGCCCAGCCCAGCCCAACCCAACACATTTCGGCAACGCGATAGGATTCGATAGGATTCACAAGGCACCACCCACACGTAACATATATATCTATGCCCTCGTCTTCTTTCCTTGGCGTCCCCCTGTTCTACCCTTTTTTTTTCTTTACTTTTTGTAAATCCCACGCACTGTACTCGCATACGAATCCAAATGTTTTACTTGCATTGCAACGTCGCCCTGGTCGGGGGAACCCCGATATAATTACATGAATAGATACGAAGAGAAAGAAAAGGAGACATGGGACAGCGAGGCGAATCTATGCGTGTGCGTGTATGCAAAGAAGAGTTGGGCCGCTCAACTCCCGTCGTCCGCGCGGAAGCGCTTGGCTTGATGGTACTGTCCGCCCTGTCCCTGCATGAACGCTGGATTGAAGTGTCCTTGCATGCCATATCCACCGCCGCGTCCGCCGCCGCCACCACCGGCCATCATTCCCATACCTATAACGAATACATCCAAGAGGACCTCCGTAAGAAAAACAGCGCGAGGACAAAAAGAGGCCGCTAAAAACTCATACCCATTCCGCCGCGTCCTCCGCCCATCATCCCGCCGCTACCACGCGGTCCTTGGGGGATCATCCCACCCCGTCCACCGCCAACGAACCCGGTGCCCATGCCGCCGCCGAACCCGCCCATGCCCATGTTCCCCATGGCCATCGCGTTCATCATACCCATGCTTGCCATGCCCATGGGTCCCATGTTGCCCATCATGTTAGACATGCCACCGCCCCGCATCATGCCACCGCCCATCATGCCTCCGCCGCGTTGCATGCCGCCGCCCATCATGCCGCCTCCCATTTGGGGATTACCTCCGCGGTAGCCCCCGCCACTACGGCCCATGGGCCCGCCGGCAGGCTGGACTGCTGCACCTTGCTGTCGCTGTTCGCGCGGCGGGGGTTCTGTAGGTCAAGCTCATTAGCATGTATATTATCGCGCATAGATGCACCCTTCTTACCCTTGGGAAGTGTTCGGAAGGGATTCCCTTGTGAGGAGGAAGTGAACGTCGCGGTGGCACGTCTATTTTGAAAGTCACTGTAGAGAACCTGTTTCGTCGATGCAACATCGGACCAGACAAACGACGTACTTGTTGTCAAACCACGTCTTGATGGCATTGGCATTTTCAAAGCTTCCACATTCTACGTATGCGACCCTGTAGACCGGCCGTGAGACGAAGGACGACAAATCTTGGCTGTACCTAGACTTACCCCTTGCTCTTGCCATTCACTTTATGCTCCGAAAACGTGATGTCCCGGTGGTCTATCGCAACCCCGACATTCAGAGCGACCTGACGCAAGTCCTCGTCCGTCGTCCACTGTGAAACAACCGTTGGCAACAAGGAACAGAACAGGAACGCTCAGAACAAATTGCACGTGCGAAAACTAGATGACAGGATAAAGAACAGACCCATTGTAGATCCCCAATGTACAGCGCATCATAACCCGTCATCGACGGGTCCACGTTTCCACCGCCGCCATGTCCACCGCTCGAGTGATGACCCCCATTTATGGCAATGTCTTGTCCCGTCGAATCTTTTGCGTGTCCTGCTTGACTCGTAATAGGATTGTTAGTAGAGGAATGCGCACGCGAGGGTTCGGTCGAGGATTTTGTTTCGTCGTCTTCGTCAGATCGAGGACGCTTTTCACCCGTCAAAGGCTCGACGGAAGTGCTCACGGCTTCTACGGGTTCTTCGACTTGCACTTCGTCTTGAAAGTCGTCATCCTTTATGCATCGCCCGATGCCGCCCCAAGTCAGCAAAACGGTGCGTATATGCGGCTTGGGGGCGTCACCTACCTGTTCCGTCTTGCTCGTCACAAAACCGTCGTCTTCGCCATAAATGTCAAAATCGTCCTCAGGCATGACTCAAAAGCAGATGTTCGAGCGAGGGCAAGTAAACACTTGTTTTGCACTAGAAAGAGGACAGAAATGACAGGATTGGTTGAGTACCGACGTGCACATGATGATAGGCAACAGGCACAAAAAAAGGGGGACGACAGGACATCGACAGCGAAATGAGAAAGGAGCTCAGCGCATACAGAGAAACAAACGTTTGGTTCTGTGCGCCACAGGATCAGCGACACAGAGGGATGGAGGTGTTTTCTTACATGATTAGGTATGGGTACAGTGACTGTGATTAAAGTGGGACCCTTCCGTCCGTTGGTTTATACAGTTTGGTAGGTAGGCTCGATAAAAACACGTTCTTTCACGGGGAGCGAACAAGGGCGGGTCGGCGTCGGTGTAAGAGGAAGCGGACAAGTTTGTCAGCCCGGTTTCAGAGCTGTATTAACTGCGCTTTGTTTGTCTCTGTTTTGTTCCTGTGGCACACGTCTCATGGCAGGGAAGTCGAACCTCGGAAGCCATGTCAGCAACTAAGTGGCCATGTCCATTCCAGGGTAAATCAAGTTTATCATCGGGTCGAAACATGAAGCAATGCCCGCACAAAGTACACCAATCTCATGTCTTCTCGCGCAGCAGTGCTCCAATCACCTCTTCCTGACGTGCCAGCCACAACCCAAACGCTGGCGACCGAAGCCACTTGGCGTAAAACTCGCTCTGCCTTGACGACGACTTGAACGGCAACGCAGACGGATTCTTCCCGAGTGACGCCAGGAAGTCGCTGGAACTGAATGGCTTCAGTCGTACCTTTCCTGCATTGCGCTCCAAAGGGGACGGCATGAGCGCATTCAGATATCGGTTGAGTGGAACGAGCATGGCATTGGTTCGCCCAAAAAAGTGTCGGCGCATGTCGAGTGAGGCCTGGATTTCTGTCCACCCCATAGTCAATATGTCGTTTCCAAGGGGTGCCCTGTTACGTACGCTCCGCCCCATGACCAGCACACGCTTTCTCAAGGGACCTGAGTAACTGCCGGTCCTTGGAAATGTGTCGTCGGTGCGTCCTTGTCGTCCACCCAGGAGAGGGACCAGTGACAATCGTGTTAGTTCCCCTACGCGACCTGGTGGTCATCCGATGAAACCTCAATCAAATAGCAAAACAAACTGTGCCCACTGTGCTTTTCGCCCCGTGCTCAGAACATGTGGCCAGTGCGCACACGATTTCTCGAAAAATGGGTTTGTGACACCAATGAGGAGTCCCGCCTTGGGAGGAGCCTTGTTCACCAACAAGGAATGATCCTTATCGTGGATCGTGAAATATGGGCGAATATCCGCAGCAAGCGGGATCTATACAGGTGTCAGTGGCACCGAAATTAACGTACTGGGATGACGTACCGGGCGCACGAGGTCACGGAGCCACCAAATGGCTTGACTCGTCATCGCCGGCGAAGGCCCAAAAACTAGAATCGGCTCACACAATACCAGACATTCCCACAATGACCACAAGTGCGCCAACGACGCTTCGAAGAGCCGTATCGGCGGCGGGTTGAATGGTCCAGACGATGCGAGGAGCTACACGGTCAATCAATCAGTCAAAGGGGCCAGGTAAACGTAAAGTGGGCCATACTAACATGCACAGCTGGATTGAATTGCTCATCAAACGTATTGGTCTCGGCAAGCTGTTGACTGTCGGAACTGAGAGGCAGCTCCACATGCAGCACAGAGCCCAAGAAACCGAGTTCGATAGTTGAGCCTGGCGATGGGCTTTGCCTTTCTTTGGCATCCGATAGCTTAGCAAAAACGACAGAGAGCACGAGAAGTGACGTACCAACTCGCAATGTTATGACATGCTGTCTCGAGCATCGGAACACCGTGGTCATGAAAGAGCGGGCCAAGTTGGGAGATCATAGAGGTATACAACGCCGGGTATTGGTGGTAAGTCAGGAGCACCAACGAAGACTATCCCAATCTTGTCAATACTCTGGTTATGGCTGCCTTTGAACCTCACCTGTTGATAGCCACGTTTGGACGTCGGATCCCTCTTCTGGCAGAAATGCGAAAAACCATACATGAACCCGTCCAAAGGCTGAGGACGCCCAACGTCTTCCACGGGTGCATCAGAAGACTCGGGGTACACCCTGATCCTAAACGAATGAACTTCGGACCCTTGCTCAAACTGCAACGAGTCAGGAAACGAGGAAAACGCGCTTTAAAAGCACGTCAGTTCGGCAAAGAACACGTGCGTAAAAGACAGACATATTTTCTCTCTCATAGCGGGGCAGGTACATTGGAGGGTGAACTGCTCGCACGACCGGTCCAAGATCAAGGTCGAACTGGACTAGATACATTGTCATTGACATCCCTTGGTTAAGAAGCGACATCTAGCTTACCGACGACAAAGGCCAGTGCCCACTCTCGCATCCTCTGCACTTTTTCCACCGAAAACGCGAAAGACGGCGAGTCATCCTCTGCACTCGCATGACCAGACGCGGTTGAGGGGAGGTGAGGCACCGTTCGCGACCGCAAAGCGGACTGTGCACCAGGTCTTTTGTCTTGGCGTACATCGGTGACTTGTGAGAGCGATGGCGATTTCAATGAACCATGCGTAGAGTGTAGAGTGACTGCCTGCCCCGGCGTGTCCAGTTGTGGCTGAGAGGGAGAGCGAGACATCGAGGAAGAGATGTCAGTATCAGAGATGGTCAGCGAGCTTCCGCGAGAGTGGTAGTATAACCCGATGTCCTGCTCCTCCAGACTGTCGGGGACCTGGAGGCTCGAGCTCATGCTGGTCGCCTGCAACCCAGCCCGAGTTGTGACAAAATGGGGGACTTGGCGAGTCTAGCTAGATATAGAAGTCAGTACCTTTCGATTCTAACAATTGTACACAAACGCCTCCATGGGCTATCACCCAAACTTTCCGCCGAGTCTCTCCATCACTCCAAACGTTGATCGCTCCACAAATAAAGCATTCACGCGCCCTCCAGCAGAAGGCGATGGAGAAGATGTATTCGGCGTAGAGGCACAACGAGAGGCGATCTCCAGATACGGCATCGCAGGCAGGGTCTGGTGAATACCTCGTCCCCTCTTCCTTCAAGGACCAGTCCAACCCCTCCCCGTCAAAAACTGTCTAGGGAAGCTGCGTACGCATTGTGCGCCTACGTCGACCCTGCGGACGACATATTTGATTTTGACCCGCCGTTTATCGATGATCCGCATGAACCTCTTGGTGTTATCGAGCTGGGATCTGGAACGGGCGCTGTAGCAGCGAGCGTCGCGAGGGCAATACGGCGCGCTACCGGACCAGGCGGATTCGTGATCGCCACGGATCTCCCAGACGTCTGTCCCCTCTTACAGCACAACCTCGGGGTAACTCTGTCAAGTGAGGGGATCCGCCCCGAGTCGGACGCGGTCTTCGTGAGACCGCTCTCGTGGGGCAATTTTGACGATGCCACATCGATCGCTGACGGACTCGGCTCTCGTCGGCTGACACACATCCTTTGTAGTGACCTCGCAAGTACCTTGGTTCATTTCGACTCGCTGAGACGTCCGTCGCTCACCATCCCTTGTATTCGCAGGTGTACTTTCCGGAACTTCTCGGTCCGCTGCTCCGGACGCTCATACACCTCACCTCACCCTCCTGTACACGATCATCGCTGTCGCCCAAGGTTGTTATTTCCTACAAGATCCGCAGTCTTTCAAAAGAGACGCCGTTCTGGTCAGCATTCGGTCTATGGTTTTCGTTCCAGCCTGTCCTGGCGCGCCGCCGAGTCCAAGCTATGGAGCACAATGTACTTCTTCATGACGAACTAGACATCTTGGAACCTTGGTGGCAGCTCGGAGCAAACGAAGACGCGGGTCGGACATTCGTTTTTGTCGCGCATCGCCGGCCAGAGTCGATCACATGGCGCGTCCCTGAAGCAGATGACGAATTGATGGAAGGTGTGGGTGCCCGAGAGACGACGTCCAAAAAGGGAGACGATACATTTGAAACGATCCTTTTCATGACCATGGGAATAGATAATACAGACGAATAAAATCAAGTTAGAATGCGCCAACGCTAAACTCCCGATTACTTTCGTCATATACCTCATGATCCATGATGGTAGAATCGCTGATTCCCGTTCTCCAAAAATCCCACTGATTTGTTGTAATCCCCACCCTGCTCCTGGACGTACTCTGGCGGCGCGTGCGAGCGTACTGGAATACCTAGAGCCGGGAAGTTGACGATTGTCACCTTTTGCCTGAGTAGGGGAGTGCTCTGTGGTGCAGTGGCAATGAAACCAGCTACTTCAAATGGTTGGAGATCCAGATGGTACTGTGCTGTGTCACCAACATAGTTTGGACTCTACAAAGGCCACCAACGCACACTGATGGTGAATCTGGGAAACAAGGTGCTCGGTTTGAGACTATTCTTGACATTGACTTCGCCTCGCAAGATACGTTGTCCTTTCCCTGTAGTCCTCAGGGGCCCAAAAGACGGCGCGTGCGACATTCTCGAAGAAACAGTTGTCTGTTCGATGTCCCGTGTCGGTGGTGGCACCGGAACCTGTGGCCAAGGAGCGAACGAGAAGAAGTTTGGTCGCTGTGGAGGTCGAGAGGAGGTCAAGGCCTTGTCCGTCGTCCCCTGTAATGGTCAGCCAGAGTGGTATGGCTGTTCCTCGACCATAAGTCAGCTTGCGAGGCAGTCACTTCAGATCGCGTGTGATGCATCTAAAAAGTGTGAATGTCTCTTACTGGTTTCGCAAGGGACAGCTGTGGAGTCGATGTCAGCTTTCCTGGTTCACAGAAGGAGGCGATCGGCTTACACTGAATGTCACTTCGGTAGTATGAGAGTCGAACAATTTTCCCTGAATAGTCAAGGGAGGGAGGGAGTGCCAACCATCAGGATCACCTGTATAGAAGTTGTGGATATAACTATGTAACGTAATAATGGTACCTTCTGGCCCGACGAGGGGGAGGTTTTCTTTGTACGCTTTCTGAAGTATGCGGGATGGCAGATCCGGTCGAGTCACGGGGACATATGCAAAAGTAGTTGCCAAGCTGTACTGATGCTCAAGGAATGAAGAAAGAGAAGTGAAAATATCGTCCGTACGTTTGATTGACTTTGAGCAAGCCGCGTTTGATAGTTACGACGAGTTTATAGTCGAGATATGCGGTGCTCGCCCTCTCAGAGAACGAGGTGGGGAGAGGGAACTTTTTATTGGTATTTTGGTCTTGCACTTCAACTTCTGCGGGGAGTGTAAGGGAGAAAGGCCAGGAATATTTTCCCTTGGTGAACTTGGTCACTTTCGAGCCATCAGGCAAGGTCATGGAGGATGTCCATAGATCGGTCTCTGTATGGAGAAATAATTGCTCCTCCCGACCGACGATAGTCGTCCCTGCCGTGATCTAATGTCCCACGAGAAAACAAGATTCTAGAAGAATGCAAACCCGTGGTATACGACACACTTTGATTGAGATGCCCTTGATGGACTCGGACTTGACTACATCGAGGTCGACTTGGCCAGATATGACGTCTCCCTCGTAGAAGACGGGGAGAGAAGCGGACGTTGCCGCACGGCTGCTCGTCGTGAGTGTCAGCCATTTGAAGCCCTTTGAGTCTTGGAGCGATAAGACGTGTTCTGAGCCCGCCTGAGTACTAGGGTTGCTGCTCGACCCCGCCACAGTAGACGCAGGCCCAGGGGCCTCTGAGTAACCAGGTAGGTCAGAATCCATCTCTGCAGCGCTGCGGACCAGTGGTGCTGGTAAAAAGCCTGGATGCTGAGCACATGTAGCTCATAATCAACTCGCGCTGCACAGGGGTTATCTATGATGAACACGTCACGTGCTCAATTCTTTATATCCTTTTGCTCCGTCTGTGATCAGCGCAAACATGGCATTTAGCGGGTGTGTCTCGAGGTCGTGCGTCGTGTCGACCGCGCTGATCTTTGCGTAGATCTGGATCGTCGACGACGATGCCCTCGTTGTTCGGTCAGAACAGGCCTGCAGGGTCAATCTTTGGCAACACCCAACCCGCGTCCAGTACGACCCCTTCGACACAACCCCAGACGACACAACAACAGCCATCTACATCGCTGTTTGGTCAGGCCGCGGGCAGCACCCAACAGCAGCAGGCGTCGTCGACGTCGCCCTTTGGCCAACCTCCAGGTGGTACTCAGCGAACGACTGGGGCGTCGGTGTTTGGACAGCCGTCTGGTACTGGTACCGCTCAGCAACAACAGCTGACGTCGACCCCGCTCTTCGGCCAGGCTGCGAGTGGTACCCAGCAGACGACTGGGGCATCGATATTCGGGCAACCATCTAGTGCCGGTACCACTCAGCAGCAGCCAGCATCGACATTACTTTTTGGCCAGTCTTCGAGCAGTACGCAGCAGCAGCGACCAACCACTTCTTTATTTGGTCAGACCACGGCTGGGACCCAGCAGCAGCCATCCACTTCTTTGTTTGGTCGGACCACGACTGGAACCCAGCAGCAATCGACCACTTCTTTGTTTGGTCAGACCACGGCTGGAACCCAGCAGCAGCCATCCACTCCTTTGTTTGGCCAGTCCACGACCAGCGGGACCCAGCAGCAGCCTGCAACGACGTCGCTTTTTGGTCAATCTGGGACCGGAGCCCAACAGCAGCGACAGCAACCGACGACGCCATCGCTCTTCGGCCAACCTGCAACTGGGACTCAACAGCAACAAGCTAGCACGTCGTTGTTTGGGGGCCAGTCCACGACTGGCACTCAGCAACAACGGCCGACTACGTCGCTGTTTGGTCAACCTGCTACTGTGACTCAACAGTCTGGCACTACTTCGCTCTTCGGTCAACCCGCCGCTAGTGGTGCCCAGCAGGCAGCAGGCACGTCACTGCTTGGACAGCCGGCAAGCACCACTCAGCAACAGCAAAAGCCTACCACGTCCTTGTTTGGCCAGTCCTCGACTGGGACTCAGCAGACGACGCCGTCATTGTTCGGACAACCTGCAACCGGAACGCAACAACAGCAGTCCTCCACCCCGCTTTTCGGACAACCCGCTGGGGGAATTCAACAACAACCCCAGAGTACGTCCTTATTCGGCGGCGCGACTCAGCCAGTTGGGACGCAAACATCGACCGCCTCCCTGTTCGCTCAACCCGCCACTGGGACGCAGCAGCAGCAACCACCCACTTCTTTGTTCGGTCAGCCTGCAGGGGCGACACAACAACCCCAAAGCACGCTCGGAACTTCTCTGTTCGGTAGTAGTACTGCTCAGCCCAGTACTGCTACGGCACAAACGACGGGTCTCTTCGGTTCTGCCACTCAGACCCAACCCACGGCGATAGGTACAGGTCTGTTTGGGAGCACGAATGTACCCGCACCCAATTTCGGCGCTAGCACAACTAGCACGTTGTTTGGTGCACAAAGGCAGCCGTCGTGAGTGATGCGTACCTCCAGCTGGCTTGGTGATTGACACAACCCTACAGTTCCATGAGGTCCGCAATTTCGAAATCGAGTTGAACATTACTAACTACCTGTCCTTGTCAGTATTTCACCCGCTCAACCCACTGGGCCGGTTCTCTTTTCGAAAGCCACAAAATTCAACGACCTACCAGAGGATATCAGAAAGAAATTCGAGAGTTTGGAGTGAGTAATTGACCATAGCGTAGCCACAGTATTTCTCATTCCATTCAAGCACCCACATCCAAGGTCGCGTGCAAATAAGTAATGATCTCAAGCAACGAAAACTCGGGCTGGAACCTACCAAAGGCCAGGACCTCATTCGTGAGGTGCACAAAGTAGGGACCATACCTTGATGTTGCCCTCGTGGACAAATCCTGATGGTTTCACCGCCTTCAAACAGGAATTGCTGGGTGCTGCTGCCACAGTCCAATCGGATGCCCTCTTTACAAAGGATCTCAAAGAGAAGACAGACCAGGCTGTTCAGGATACGATCATCGCAACTCGTATTGTTGATGGATTCAAGAACCCTCACCAACACGGGATTTACCTCAAAAATCACGCCTCGTTCCCACTAGAGTGTGTTTTTTTTCCGTCCCCAGAGAGCGCGAGCGACGGTGGCGGTTGCTGACGACGTTGTATAGATTTTTTATGCGCGTGACAAAACAGATGCAAGAGCGGTTGCAATGGTACAAGAACACGATCGACGTACGCCTTTACTCTATCTGGTTGTTTCCCTCTTGCTGAACATTTATGTGAAGCAAATTGAACGCAAGTTGTCCTCCACCACTGTACAATCTCAAGCCACCCCACAAGGTAAACCCGACCACCGTGTCCATTCTCACTCCCTGATTGACCGTTCCCTTTCCCCTCCCTACTCTGCGCCTTTTAGTGATATCCTCTACCTTGCAAACCCAACACGCTATCTTTGTATCCCTCGCCGCCAAGACGGCAGCCATAGATGCGGAACTACAAAAAGTCAAGGCACTCTGCACGCAACTTTGGCGAGCAAAGACTGGGAGCATGAGAGACCCATTTAACGACCTCGACCGGGTAACCGGAGGGGATTTCGGGATGGACTCCCTGCGCGTGACTTAGACGAGTTCACGCCAACTATTGCTGGTCATCTTCAACCTTGTTTGTTGTACAATTAAAGGCTGAGGCACAGTTTAGTGCCGTGTTGATCAAGGAATGGCACTTCCATCATCACCCAAGCAATTGTTTTCTTGTCACCACAAATATTATCTGATTGGCAAGTTTTTTGCCCTAGAGTATGGGATCCAGAAAATCATGGAAACGCTTTCGGTTCCGGGTACCGTGTATGGTAAATCTGTAGCTGTCATACGCACTGTAGTACATTTCTTCGCCGTGCTGACTGGAGACGGTATCGAAGTCCTAATATGGCAAGGCTGAACTACGTCATTCCTTTCGTCTGACTACTGCCGCACCTCGGTTCAATCTCATTAGTTTCGCGCGCCGCTGTAAGATATACGTGGTCCTTGGGCGTGTGCTCAGGTCCACGTTGACGCTTTAGCCTATTGTGTTTAGCAGAGCCTGAGAGTAGTGATGGTTTTCCACCGAGAAAGGGTCAGGCGTGGGTAAAATGTTCGGGCAAGTGGCCCACGCTTGGAACCAAGCACCGGACTAAAAAAGTTTCAAATCCTCGAGTGTCTGTCTGTGATGTTTTCTGTCGTCCTGCGGGGAGCAGCTCGAACACATGTGTTCGTACCGCGATCGGTGCGCTGTCTTGCGTCTCAAGTGCCACCCAAGGCAGCATCCTCCGGGCAGCCACCCCCGCCCCCGTTAGCAGCGTCGGCAACGACTTCATCCCTTCCCAGTCTCGACTTTGACCCTGCTGAACGCCCAGAACATACAGAAAGGACGGAAAGCACAGGAGCAAAGTCTTCCAAAGATTCTCTTTCCTCCATAGAGCGGCGCAAAAGACATTTGGCGAGAGTCTCGCTTGGTATCTTGGCCGTTGCGCTTGGTGTGCAAGTACTCTATCTCGGGCGGGATTGGGAGGCTGATGAACTTGCGAGTAAGAAAATGGTATGATTTTGGTCGACTACCTTCTTGACGTGGTCTTGATATCTTCTTGACTGGTTTCGGTAGAAGATCGAGGATGCACCTTCGGGTCGTTGGGCGCGGACCAAGGAACGATTCACGGATATGTTCGATGTATGCCACTGCGTGATATTTCGTGCAATGTCTGTATTTATGCTCGTTCCCAGTACTTCAACAAGCCGGCATGGACAGAGTTACTTCCCCCTCCCCTTTCAAGCCCTCACCAAAAACCTTACACTCTTCTGGTGTCGATGGACGATCTGCTAGTAACGTCCACTTGGGATGTAAGTTCCCAAGATCATCATTCTTTGGGTGGCAACATACCTTCTTTTATAGCGACAAAAGGGATGGCGGACCGCCAAACGTCCAGGTGTTGATTATTTCCTTGCATATCTATCCCAATTTTATGAAATCGTTATATTCACTTCGCAACACAACTACGTATGTCCATTTACTCCACCCCCCCTGAGCCACCGCTAACGGTGTGGCTCGCCTAGACTGCCATCCCCATAATCGAGAAGCTGGATCCTTATAATTTCTTCATCACCTACAAGCTTTTCCGCGAGGCAACCCGCTCCGTAGACGGCAAGATTGTCAAAGTGAGTTGAACGTGCTTTACTATACTTGGATCTGACCCTGGTATTATCCAAACAAGGACCTTTCTTACCTCAATCGCGATCTTTCGAAAGTCATCCTGCTCGATACCCACGAAGAACATACGTCGACGCACCCTGAAAACTCAATCGTGCTTCCTAAATGGACGGGTACTCCAGGTGACAAGGGTCTCGTTGCAATGATCCCCTTCCTCGAGTGTATGTTTCCATTTTCCCCCTAAACCGATATACCATTCTCATGTTTACCTCAGCGATCGGCATCTATAAACCCCCGGATGTCCGCCCGATCCTCCAGGCCTACCACGGCAAAGACATTCCCATCGAGTACGCCAAGAAGGAAGTCGAGGCGCGTGATCGCCACGTCGCTGAATGGAAGGGAAAATCCAAGGGTCTTTCCTCCAGAGGGTTTACCCTGAGTTCTTTGTTCGGCGTCAGCACCGAGGTAGGTGTCTCAATTCCCGCCTTCACTCCCCTTTTTCTTATTCCTCCAAATTGCTAGTCTTCCCACTCGGCCGTCCCGCCAACGTATCTTGAACAAAAGCGCGCCGAGGCGCAACGGCAGTACAAAGAAGAACAGGCCTACATCGCCTCTCATAGAGCCGAGTTCGACAAGGCGTTGGAGGAAGAGCGACAAGCGATGGCCAAGGAGATGTCTGGATCGTTGCTCGGTCTCCTCGATAATATGGCTAGTAAGAAGTCGCAAGACGAAGGGGAGCACAACAAGACTGCCGCTGGCGGCGGGGAGGGGCAGGTGAAACCCTAGTCGATGTGGTAGCTGCCGGGATGCTTCTGGTCATGATGGCAGAGTATTGTAGTAGTGACATACTCACTAGTCGTTATCCACATGATGTACTCTCGTTTCGTGACCGAGTTCCATATAATTCGATTCAAGCCTCTAATGACATATTGTGCTATAAATTCCAAGAATGTCCTAAAATCTATTGTTGGTAGTTTGTGCGATTGACCAATGACACAGGTATGTACGTGGGTCTTGAGGTGACGAAAAGTACTTGCGATCCCCGGGCCCTGTTTATCCCTAACTGTTTGAGTTTTTAACGACAACCTTGAAATTCGAATCTCCGGCCGCAAAAGCATGACCTTTGATTGGACTGTTAACTCGTGTGGGTAAACCGGTAGGAAAGGTTTGTTTACCTCCAACTTGTCCATTTTTGTTACAGCGGTCAATCACAGTTTGGAGACCCATGGCAACATCGTAACTACAAACAAACAATTGATGGTTGAGTTAACTATCTGCTCATTCGATTGCTATTGCAGACTCACCAAGCCATGGTATCGGATGTTCCATCAATACTAATGCCTTCGATAACTGCGGAGCCAAATTCGCACATGTTAACCGAGGGTGAGACTGTGCACGCCTGGCTATCGAGGTCCCGCAGGTAGACGAAGCATGACTCCACCTCTGCTACTGCAGCGGTGGATCCCCCGCAGTGCCATGCAGAACCCGATCGCGTGACTAATGATTACATGGTGAGTATATGATCGTAGGATCAAAAAGCATCGCACTCCGGACCTTGGTGTCTCGGCGGATCAGGCACGGCTGGGTTTGCGACGACCACAGTGGCGAGCGCGCCCAGCTGGATTGCTGCAGTTAGGATCTTGGTGAACATCTTGTTTGCTGCTCTGCTTCCTGATGGGCGGCAAAGGCCAGCCTTTTATACCACCATCGAAGCCCTTCAGGAACACGATGAACGCTTGGATGTCCCCCAGCACGGTGTCTGAGGCCTAGAAGCCAGTGACGAACGTACACGCGAACAGAGATGGGGTTCCAAGAGAATCAATCTCGCTGTGCGAAGAAATTGTGTATCAATTGAGCCCATGTCGAAGGTGCAATCATCTATGAAACTTGAATGACGTTCCCAGGATAATAAGTAGATCCTCGCTCGTCATTAGATTGTTGTGGCCTGCCCCATGAGGTATTATGATATCCGGTACGTCGACCAAGTGCCTCTATAGCCAGCCTCTCCTCGACCAGACTGGCACAGCATCGGACAACGTAAGATTCTTCTTGTGTAGCTCGAGTTTTCCTGCTTGAACTGCTTGCATACAATGCGGTCCTTCGTCCCACATGGTTCTGACGGTTCGTCTTCGAACATTCTTTTGGTGTCGACATCGTACCTGTCAAACTCAAACGTGCAACGCCTCCAGCGCAGACGATATGCCTTTAACCATCTCAACTGCTGCAAACACATGACTGCCTCCACCGTGCCGCGACTCGGTTACTGCCGAGTCGACTCCGGCTTCCTTCGACTTACTTGGCAATCCGGCTTTACCAGCCGAGTTTCCGTAATGCTCCCGGCTTGGCACAGCTGGTGAGTCAACTGAAGCCAACCAGGGGCTGACTGGAACTGGATGCCATAGTTCGAATCCGAACATGTAGCTACAGTACAAGTACAACACAAATAGGTAATACAAACATATACCTGACAGTCCAGATGGGTGAATTGACATTAGAAAAAGAAAAAGATGATTGAACTAAGCTATACCCAGAAAAGGTTGTCATCAATGACAACATGGCTAAAAAAAAGCTCTGCACCATGACTTGGCTTCACCATGGCATAAGGCATCAGAGAGAGAGTCCCTTGAATGGACATTAGTTCAGCAAGTTTTGTGAGCAGGGCAATTGGCATCCACATGAGGAACATATACATAGACTTGATAATATGCATGAGTGTGCACAGGATGTTGACTGAGCATAGCCATGGTAGTGTCTGTGGATCCACTGACACTGGAGTTCATATGGCTATGGCTGCCAAGGTCTTTCTTCACAAGTGAGTTTGACTAAGCTTTGTCAATAGTTCAGAAAGCAGTAGCTTGAAGCAGAGAACACAAGTAGTTGTAATCAGAGATATCTGAAGGGAAATATATAGGAGCATCTAAGTGAGTTCTGGAGAGTTGTGCTATTCACAGAGTTGCTTGATGGCAGTCATCTGCTTATATTCAAATATCTTTGATGACTTGATGTTTCTTTGGCAGCCCTACAGTCAAGAAAGATGTTAAATCTGGATCCTCTGTGGACATGTCCAACAATGTCCAGACTGGAGATCATATACATAACTGACCAAGTTGATGTAACTAGAGGGGGTGAGGATACTTGGTGCAGAACTTACAGTGACTCACAAAATTGTCCCAATGTTTTGCACTTTTTGAATGTTTGTCACATAGCTTTGAAGCAAAAACAGATACAAACATAGTGTTAGTATATGAAAGGAAGCATTCAATCTTGGCTAAATGTTGGTCAAATAATTATGTAAATCCAATCAGTAACCAAGGAGATA
>JBBPTP010000111.1:4673-22153 GCA_038094195.1 Pulveroboletus aff. carminiporus | reverse complement strand
CCTGGGAACTTCGAAAAGGTTTGAGGAGGCCTTCTTTGACCAACGGTAGGGTTAAAGGTCCAAGTGATCTCAGGAGACGGTTGGGCCCGCCAAAGCTCGAAAACGTGGCTTGTACCAAATAGCGATAGGTCTCTTTTCGATGGCGGACATCACGAGTCAATCAGACTGAGTGCTTGTCACGGCGAAGAAGCTCGGAAGCCGAGATCTGACTGCCCCGCTGCGCGCCGCGTGTGCTGGGAGCGGATCGTTGACCCTTTTCTGACAGCTCTTGCCCTGGGGGTTACAGCGAGCGCCGTCTGCCACGACAAATGTCATAACGGCGTCGTCTATTTGGGGCGGAAAGGTTCTATATCTATTCACAAGTCCAGTTCTTTCGCCAGTGGCTGGCTTTTTTACCCACCGACCGAAATCCTAGATTCCTTCCTCGTCTCTTATTCACACATGAGTTCGTCAACTGATCCAGTCAGTCTGTTTAACGTCGAAGGACAGATCGCCGTGGTCACGGGAGGAGGAACAGGTATTGTGCCACATTGAATTACTGCGTCTAGTTCAATGCCGACCATTCGGTTCAAGGGATAGGGCTCATGATTGCCACATCGTTAGAGCACAACGGCGCTACAGTGTACATCATCGGGCGGCGTCTTGATGTCTTGCAAAAAGCTGCCCAGGAAAACAATGTCTGCCTATTATCCTCATATCCCTATTAGCCCCTAAATAGACCTCTCTAGAAATATGGAAATATCATCCCCCTCCAAGGCGATATTACATCTAGGGACTCTCTTCTGTCTATGGCGCAGACCGTCAAGTCTCGGCATGGATATATCGATCTTCTTGTAAACAATGCCGGTATAGCTCGCAATCTCCTCCCCTCGCATCTACCATCCCCGCTCGACGATCCCAATTTTGGCAGGGAAGAAACGGTACCATCCATCAAATCATTCCAGGATATCCTCTGGAATACGGGTGGGCCCGTCGGATTTGCGGAAACATTTGAAACAAACGTGACCGCGGTTTACTTTACGACGGTGGCATTCCTCGAGTTGCTCCACTTTGGAAATTTGAGGCGGGGTGCTTTTCCCCCCAAGTTAATCACAAAGCCGAGTCACCCATTGAGTGGTGTTTTCGGCGAGGGTGGGTCGTACCGAGCGTCGGCGTCCGCAGGACCTGCTACGCCGTACCACTCATTGCCACCTTCACCTTCTAGTACGGGTCTATCGCTCTCCATGGGTGCGCCCTCGGCCTCGTCAGGGGTCTCGGTGAAAGGTTTGCCACCACCCACGTCTCAGGTGATCACCATATCGTCGTCTGGCTCCTTCAGAGTAGACGCGCGCGTCCTCTCCATTTCCTACACCCTGGCAAAACACGCCTGCACACACCTCGGAAAATTGCTCGCAAACCTCCTCGCCGACTGGAACATTCGAAGTAACATTCTATGCGTAGGTCCATCCCTCCCCGCCTTCTCTACACCGTGCTTACCCTGGACGCAGCCAGGCGTTTGGCCCAGTGGTACGCATTCGAGGTTTTACCCGTGTCCGAGCGTGGCTTGATGTGGTGACTTTACAGAAATGACGAGCCTGGCGCATCTGACTCCCGCACTCCTCGCGCGGTCCGTTCCCCTCGGTCGTTCAGGGACATTGGCAGAAATGGCTGGTCCGATTTTGTTCCTTGCTGGACGCGCCGGCGCATACGTCAACGGCGCCGTCTGGTTGGTCGACGGAGGGAGGGTGGGTCAAGTGGCCAGCTCGTATTGAACGCTCTGCGTTCCCTTCACGGTCATCCATCTTCCAGGCGAGCCTGGAGCGTCTCATTCTCGCTCTATACTTTTCCTTCCCTCATCTAATCCCAATCTCATGTAGAGATCATGTCGTCTTTTCCTTTGGAGTTGTGTACGCATCGATTACTTTTTCCATCTCAAGGTGTACTCATAACAACGTTGATAAACTTGTCAGACTGATGATCCGCCCGTCTCAGTGCCTCGACGTAAAATAATGTGCTTGCGCCACAGTGCTGCCAGCGTGTCAAATTATGAAAACCGTCTAGACCCACTACGCATGTGTTTCACGAGGCGAAGGGACGCTTGGATGGCCCTGAGTCCCAGACTTGGGTTTATCCCAGCCCAGTGTCTCGCACAGATTCTATCACGTTTGGTTGGGCATCTAATTAGAACCCTTTCATAGGCCATCTTATCAGTTAGACCTTTAATTTCGTCATCGGCAGATACACGGGTACGATGGCAAGACAAACAATGGGGCGAGAGGTGAACGTCAACGCGCTGAACGCCGTACGTACATCGTTGTTAATGCTTGCAGCATGGCAAGGTTGTAGTCTATAACTTTGTCCTAAATCTGTCGATGAGAACGAGTAATATTTACGCACGTTACAAAAGACATTCAGTACTCAAACATCACCCTTGGAGTGTGCATAGGTTTCCTGTAGGCGTGATTTTACGTAGTCTCCCGCCAAGACAACTTCGTATTTCGCTGGATTGTCTTCCGTGACGCACCCCGGAATAGGCTTGAAAACGTTTTAGACTACAAGAGTCATGAACGGGAAGAATCACCTCTAGTTTCACGTCATAATCAACCCCGAAGAACATAGGGATCGAGTATCTTTCTTTCCTAGAAGTGTTAATGACCCGGTGCGGGGTCGACTTGAATATGTCATCTAGTGGAACGTTGCAACGACATGGGAACATGAATGAGTTGACTTACTGGTCCAGCGAGCAAATTGGTCTCCAAGACTAAAGGAATCGCTCATTGCAGATCAAGACACAAGGCATGCACGTCCATACTTGACAACAAGACAACCGGGTATAGGAACGGCATCGATCCACTCTCCATTGGCGTTCATGACTTGCAAAGCTGGAACGTCGTCTTGCCAGAGAATAGTGAAGCACTAATTTGCCATGATTGAGAACAGCGATGTGCTCGAGAAGATCACCATGCATCACCTCGTAGCTGGAGTCGAAGTTAGTGGCATGCGCGGACTACAGGACGCTAGGACGTACTCTGTATGCGTGCCAATACCTTCGATACCCTCTAGAGGGCCTGCGGGTTGAGGGGGGTAATGAAGCAACCGCATGATGACCCCAGAACTGGTCACCTGATCAAAGGTGTGTCACACGAGCGCTGTTGACAAGGAACGACACATGCCTTGTCGTCAAAGAAATTCTCTGGGAGATCTAGAGCGGCAGCAAAGAGAGGGAATAAAGACTGGCCGAGTCTGACGGCGGCGTGGCTGCACGTAGAGGGGTGATAAATGCACTGTGGGCGCTGGGTGGAGGGACATACTAGTAAGCAAGGACGTCTTGGCGAAAGCCGGGGAGATTTTCGGGCCACACGTTTGGCCCTGTCATCGGACCGCTGCCAAACGACTGGGTGCCATTTTCCGTTTGTTCGTATCCGACGTCGAAGCCCTCGTGCAGATCGCCCTTGTTGTTTAGATTGGCGTTTTCGCTGAGAAGGGCGGAATAGCCTTTGAAGTTGGGCGACGCATGGATGTCCAACTGGGGACTCGTCGATCGAGATGCGGCAGAGAGGGCACAGGACACACCTTGATCTTTGCCGCGGTGGGGAGGGCAAAGAATCGCCTGGCGCTGTTTATGGCAGCCTGTATGACGGCATCGGGTATGCCGTGGTTTCTGACTGTCGGGCATATGGGTGAGCATCGGCGTGCACGAGGGGGGACTGACCGTAAAAGAAGCCGATGTCGACGCAGGCAGCGCGTATCTCTGCGGCGAGTGCGCGACGGTGGCGACGGTCTGCAATGTCGCTGGGAGGGGTCAGTGGTGGAAGGAGGAAGAGAAGGGGGACTCGCATGATGGGTATGTGTTGCATGTGTTTGAAACTCCGCTGCATCACAGGTTTTATTGTTTCTATTGTGTCGTCGATTGGCACGACTGGCTTTGACCGGCAGCAGGCTCCGCTGGACACGACGCAGCACGGTGCTCTCGCTCTGGCCTAGTCCACTCGCTCGACCGTACAGGACGCCCAACTCGCTACTTCTCGTCCCAGACACACCCCCTCCACGTTGATCAGGAACAGCCTACCTCTTTCACCGCTAGCGGATCTTCTATAATGGCAACCCTTCGTCCTCCTTCCAGCCCCTCCCCGTCCCCCCTCAACCCAGAAAACGGTCGCTCATCAAACACTGCACGCGCCTCCATGGGCCCTCGTCAGACGCTTGGCCCCGCATCCCCCCGCCCTCCCGGTGGCGGTAGCGGCGCTCGTCCAACAAGCGAGCTACTCGGCAGCGCTACCATGTTCCAAACCCCCGAGTCAGAGGCCATCGACCAGTGGTTCGAGAATCTCCAAAACTACGAGGAAACCCTGGAAGACATGGCCGCTGCTTCCTTGGATGTCAACTTCAAAGAAGAATTGAGTGCAATCGAACAATGTCCGTTCATTTCCCCCCTTGCCATCCCCCCACTCACTGTCTTCCAGGGTTCAAGGTCCTTTCTGAGGCGGAGCGGACTGCTGCTCTCTACAGCCTTTTACAGCAGTCTACACAGGTTCAAATCAGATTTTTCATCACCGTTCTCCAACAGATGGCCCGATCAGACCCAATGACCGCATTACTCAGCCCAGCAGTCGGAGGTAGGCCGCTCGTTCCACTGTTTAGAAGCCGTCCTTTGATCCTTGCGCAGGCTCGATGCAGAGTCAGATGGAAGCCAAGCTCGCCCAGATGACCCTCAAGTCGCCATCATTAAAGTCTCCTATGCCATCGTCCCCTCGTGTATTCAGCGGCAATCAGAACCGACAGTCCCTTGCACTCGACAGTTCCTCTGGATTCCTTTCCCCTGACTCTGCGGCCCTGGGGTCCAACAGCGATGCCGCTGCCACCCTTGCACAGCAAAGGGCGAAACTCAAAGCGAGCAATGCAGCACACCGCATCTCCGCCCCCATTTTGGCTACGGGTAGCGGCGATACCCGCACCACATGGGGTTCTGCTCTCAGCCAAGTTGCTGAGCAGAATCCGAATTCTCCGGCACAGGAGATCATCGTCCCCGGCAACAGTGCGTCGAGGCCCAAGAGTACAGAGTTTAGTGGCTCTCTCGGAACGCCTCGCATGGAAGCGTTGTCTCCGATGGTCGGCGACAGCTGGGCGAGCAACGTGAATACACCGCTCATTCCCATGTTCAGCAAGGATGCACAAAGCACTCAGAACTTGGACGCAGCCGCTGCCAAGCTGAACGACTGGAACGGATCTAGAGTTCCCCTCATGGCTGATCCAAAGTCGTTCCGCCGTCCCTCGAAGGGAAGTGGGAACACCAACGGGACCACTTTGGACGCCGCAAGTCAGAATGGTAGCATCTACGATAACGATGGCAATCTCGTTCCTTCTCAGCAATCGACTCAACGCAAGAACACCGCGCCGGCGCCTGTCGGCAACAATGCACCATTTGGCGGTACCCAACAGGGGCAGTGGAATGGTGCCAGGAGCCCTGTGTTATCCAACTCCAACAGGTTTGGCGAGGAACCCAGCGCGTCTTTGAACGGGCTAGGCATGGGTGGATTCAACATGGCGGGACTGGGCAGTCCTGGACTAGGCATGGGATTGCCTTCTGCAGGGTTGTTGGCGGGCATGAACCCCCTGCAGATGAACATGCTGAATCTACAAGCACACATGAATGCCATGGGAATGACGCCCGAGGCACAAATGCTGGCGGCTCAGATGGCTGCGGGATTCACGCCACAAAATTGGTTGAGTCTGCAGCAGGCTGCGATGCAGGGCAACAACGGTGGCAACAACAATGGCAACAGGGGCCGCGGAGGCGGTCGGTCACCTGGGATTCCGAAGGCAGGCTCTTCAGGTGGAAGCAGCAGTGGCGGAGGCGGAAGTGGAGCCAAGAAAGAGGAGGACGAGGTTGATCCCGCGCTGCTGAACGATATCCCGGCCTGGCTCAGGAGCCTGAGGCTGCACAAGTACACACCGAACTTTGAGAAGATGAAGTGGCAGGACATGGTGATGTTGGACGATGCAGGATTGGAGGCCAAGGGCGTGGCGGCACTGGGAGCACGGCGCAAGATGCTCAAGACGTTCGAGACTGTACGGAAGAAGATGGGCATGGAGACGCCCCCGGGGTTCAATCTGAACGAAGGTGCCAAGGAGGGGTGAGGAACGTGGACAATTGTCGAATAGTGTTTTTTTTTCTTCGTTCTGGTTATGTTCGCGAGTGCTGTCTATGCAGGTAGCTATGTACCCCATTGTAAGATGCATGATCTGGGGTCACCGACGTGTCCCCTGACACCGCAGCGATCGGGCGGGACTGGATATATAAAGGGGGAAGGCCCGAGACCCTGCGCAACACAGCTACTTAAATATCGAAATTTAGTGCGGACAACCCTCCTCGCAGTGAGCCCACCTTTCTTCATCCCCCAGCGATACCACCTCGCAATCATGCTTCTGGACCGCGGTCCATCCCCCCTCCGTACGCCCCTTCGCGGTACGACCCCTTCTCACAGGCGTTTCGAAGCCCTCTCGCCCGTCCACAGCGACGTCCATCCCGTCATCCACGCTGGCAGAGTCGCAGTCATCACCGGTGCCGCTAGTGGCATCGGAAGAGCCGCTGCTATCGAATTCGCAAGGTACGCAACCATCGCTCCTCTCCTCTCCCGTGACCCCCGACAAAGTGTGGTCTGTCCTTGCTATCGGCGCCTTATCACCATCACCCTCTGTCGGCGCTAATCGGCCGCGGATCACCCACACGGCGCTTAGGTTGGGCCTGAAAATTGCACTTGCCGATATCCTGGAGGACGTGCTCGTCCAGACCGGCAAAGAGGTTGCGGCCATCGTGGGCGATGCCAATGTCCTTGTCATCCCCACCGACGTCTCCAAGGTTGGTGATGTACAACATCTGCGTGACAAGGTATATGAAGCCTGGGGAGAGGTGAGCTCTTTTCGCCAAGGGCGATTAGATCGTTCCCACGTCCATTAGGTTGCTGTCTTGTGGAACAATGCCGCCATCGCTCCAGAAAGTAAATCCTGGGAGTTGCTTGACAACTGGCGAAGCACCTTTGAAGTCAACCTCTTTGGGTGCGTCTCCCTTTTCCCTTGAAACGAGGTTTTTGATTTTTGTTTCAGAGTCGTCAACGTCCAGCAAACCTTTGTGCCCGTACGCCTTCCCACCCCGTTTTTGACAGTCGAATCAACATTATTCCCAGTCGATGTTGCACCAAGAGAATCAGGCCATGGTTATTAACACCGGTTCCAAGCAAGGAATCACCAATCCTCCGTGGGTCACCCTCGTTTCAGGTATAAATAGTCGATTGAACATGTTTGGAAACGGACAGTGGTAATCCAGCATACAACGCCACAAAAGCGGCGGTAAAGAGTCTGACCGAAGGATTGGCATATGAACTGCGCGAACGGCCTGCCTGCAATGTCACTGCACACTTGTTCATGTGAGTTCCGTCCGCCGACCGATTCCCATGCGATCGGGAGTAATGATATCCCGGCAGTCCTGGATGGACATTTACAGGGTTGGCGGCGCGGTCCGGAGGCGTGAAACCGGCCGGCGCATGGAGCGCAGAAGAGACTGTCCTTTATATGCTGGATCACGTGCGCTTGGGCGAATTCTACATTCTCTGCCCTGACAACGAAACACGACGGGAGATGGACCAGTTGCGTATCATGTGGGGCGCGGCGGACGTGGCAGAGGGGAGGCCGGCGCTGAGTCGATGGCACAAGGATTGGAAGTCGTTGTTTGACGAATATATTCGGGATGGGCTGGCCGACATGCAGTAGGAAGTTCACGATGTAAATACTGTTGTCCTGATCACGTGTAATGAGTCTGGACTCTGCACTGCATTCTGGGGTGAGTGCGGGCCTAAAGTCTAGCCGAGGCCGACAACTCGGTGTCATTTGCTCTGGGGGTTACAATACTGTGGGTAGTGTCTGCGTGTATTCAGTGGGACCGCCTGAGGTCGCGTCGGACTTGGAGAACCGGGTATCTGCTACGGATCTACACGGGTTACACCGTACCCCCAAGGCTCTAGCAAACATTGCACACGGGTTAACCCGTACGAGACTTGTGAGGGGGACTTGAATGATAGGCGTGACAGAGCGACTTGTGGCTCGACTCCGGATCTTAGCCAGTTGTCAGTCAAAGCACGGACGGTAGCGACAGTCCGCACAGCAGAAAGAAATACGTACAAGCTGCTTAGTATCCGGGGTCGTAGTATGCGGAGGATGCAGGGTGGATACTTGCGGATCTTGAGCCCAGGCAAGCCCCGAGTATAAATATTTGAACTCTCCCTCCATACAACTCATAGTCGTCTCTCCCACTCAACGCCCATTTCCATGTCTTCCACCGCCTCGCAACAAAGGCAGCCTCTCCACCCCAATGATGGGCCCTACGGCCCCAACTCTGCCTCCAAGACCGGCAGCGAGGCGTCGCTGCAACGCCTCAAGAACCTTCCCGGATACACTACTCCAGTATTTAAAGGCAAGCAAGAACAGCGCGCAAAAGTGCAAGCCGACGTCGCCGCCAAGGTCGGTTGCATAGCTGTGATTGATAACTCGGATCGGTTGTTTGATCTGGTCCCATCATGCTAGGGTTTTATCCCGCGTGAGCTGGTCGCCAACGAGGTCAACTGGTTCTACTCGCAACTCGGCATCGACGACACATATTTCCAGAACGAGTCGCCCTCCGTGATTTCTGACCACATCATCGCGCTCTTTGGTGCCAAAGTGCTCGCGTTCACCAAGCACGACCCGACCAAGCTCATCATTGATCTCGAGCGAATCGACGAGAAAGGGAACGGCGCTACCTTTATTCACACAAGTCGCCCCGGTTTGACGTCCACAGAAGGTCCAGGCGCTACTTGCGAAACTAGGTAGTGTCGGACGTATTATACGTCCGTTTGTCTGTTGATAGTCCGTCCCGCCAGAATCGACGCCTTGTTCCTCGACAACCCGACCCCAGACAATTGTTACCGCCTCGAAACGTACCGTTCTACTGGTTCCATCTCCGCGACCGCGTTGCAGCAACTCCGTTGTTACTTCGTCACCAAGTGTCATTTCCCTGCCCAACCTCCGCCCTCATCTCGCACTGATGGACGTACCGACATCCGGTCTGTCTCTGATCCTGTTTTCCTCGAAAAAGCCAGCGAAAATACCCTCGAGATCTATCAGAGGATAATGTGGCAAGTCGAAAGTCGTTATGGCCCTGTCATGGAAGTCTTCGAAGTTGAGGGCACTCGTGAGAGGCGTCTCGTCATTGGTTACAAAATGGGCGGAACTTCCCGGTTCTTTAGGTACAGTTGTCACTCCCAAAGTTGCATATTGGCACCCATCGATCCTCTTATAGCGCATTATCCAATCTTTACCATTACTACCAGCTCTACTCGGCTCGCAAGTATGTGGAGCAGTTCTCCAATGGCGTTACGGTCATATCCTTGTATCTCAATCCGATGCCAAATTCAACTGCTGCTCCGATCGAGAGTTCAATCTTCCAAGTAATGAAGGAAGCCTCACTGCTCTACTGCCTTCCCGACAATCCGTTCTTCCTCAACCCAGAAAATTCAAACCACGCTGTTCAGGAAGCTACGTACGCTTGTGGGTATCCCGCCTAGTCGTCTTGGTGCTACCCTGACTTGTATCCTTAGACTGTGGTTGGGTCTTTGCACAACACTTTTGCAACCGCCTGGGGCCTGCGTATCTCCATCTAAGGAACATCCTGGACGAGTCAAACCCTCTTCATGCCGAGGTCTTGGACGATATCAAGAGGCGTTTCAGAGAAGAGACCTTTACGCGTGAAAGCATCGCCAAGGTCGTCCATGCCCACTCTGAATTGGTGTGTGTGGTTACAACTAACTGCGAGAGCCCTTCTAAAGGTATTGTAGATACGTCTGCTCTACGTAAACTTTGCCATGGTCCATTACCCGGTCGTCGACGATGAATCGCTCAAGTAAGTTTGTGACCAACGTCTTTGTGCGATTACTTAATTGTATGATCAGGCCCACCCTATCATACCAGCGGTTGCAGACTACTCAGCCCCTCACAGACGAAGAGTTGTACGACAAGATCAGGCGCTCGGTTCCCAACAAGCAGGATCTGCAGGTTCTCGAGAGTTTCTTGGTTTTTAACAAGTACGTTTATTATTCATTCCGGGATAGATTTCCTGATTGCTCTGCCGGTCAGGCATGTTCTCAAGACCAACTTTTATCAACCAACCAAGGTGGCTCTCTCGTTCCGCCTTGCACCAGATTTCCTACCGGAAGTAGAGTACCCAAAGAAGCCGTTTGGCATGTTCTTTGTCATTGGAAATGAATTCCGTGGTTTCCATATCCGATTTAGAGACGTCGCCCGTGGTGGTATCCGCATTGTTAGATCTAGAAACAAGGAGTGAGTTGGTGGGTGGAGATACTGTGACATTGAGCTGATCGTTTCTGTAGGAACTACTCCATTAACCAGAGAATGTTGTTTGACGAAAACTACGGCCTGGCCTCGACACAGTCGTTGAAGAATAAAGACATACCCGAGGGAGGCGCCAAGGGGACTATTCTACCCTCGTATGTTGTGCGCGCTCGCTCATGTGACGGAAACTAAATATCCTCATTACCCAGTATCGGAGCCAGCCCGAGGCTCTGTTTCGAGAAATACGTAGATGTAAGCCACACGAGTTTATCATGATATTTTTTAACGAGTCTCTTTAGGCAATCATAGATCTATTGATACCTGGACAGACTCCTGGAATCAAGGAGCGTTTGATAGACCTTTACGCCCAACCTGAACTACTCTTCTTTGGACCTGATGGTTCGTTTATTTCTTCTTGTTCGTGCGTCCTGATGACGAGTCTGTGTTCCAGAGGGCACCGCGGATATGATGGATTGGGCAGCATGTAAGATGTGGTTCGCGCATTTAGTCCGACGACACTGATCCTTTCGTAAGTGCACGCCCGTCATCGCGGCGCAGAAAAATGGTGGAAGTCATTTACCACTGGCAAAAGCGCTGAGCACCTAGGGGGGGTGCCTCACGATACGTATGGAATGACTTCGTTGTCGATCCGACAGTACGTATTGGGTATCTACAAGCAACTAGGTCTCAGGGAGAAGGATGTGACCAAGGTCCAAACTGGCGGCCCTGGTGAGTCAACGCCTGATCCTTGGGGGGCCTTTCAGTTAACGTTTGATTGACAGACGGTGACCTTGGCTCAAGTACGTATACGTATTCGTCCCGTGATCAACCCCTCATGAGAAATGTAGATGAAATTTTGCTTAGTTCGGACAAGACTGTTGCGGTTATCGATGGCAGTGGTGTTCTTGCCGACCCTGCAGGCATCAACCGTGAAGAGCTTGTACGCCTTGCCAAGTTGAGGGTGCCCGTTGCCAACTTCAACAAGTCCAAGTTGAGTAAGGACGGGTACCTCGTCAAGGTCGAGGAACACGACATCAAGTTACCATGTATGTAATACCCTGGGCACCCTGTCCTGAGATCCACTAACGGGATTGATAACAGCTGGTGAAGTCATCCTCGATGGCACAGATTTCAGAAATGGGGCACACTTTAGGTTCAAGGCAGACCTGTTTGTACCTTGTGGTGGACGACCCGAGGCCGTCAACATATCCAACGTTGCTGCACTGTGCGATACAGAGGGCAAATCTCACTTCAAGTATATCGTCGAGGGTGCGAACTTGTTCTTAACACAACAGGCACGGCTCTATCTGGAGAAACGCAAGGTCGTCCTGTTCAAGGATTCTAGCGCAAACAAGGGTGCGTCCTTTGCCCACTCGTGCTTGGTTATCATCTGACTTTGTTTCAGGCGGTGTAACTAGCTCGTCTCTCGAAGTCCTTGCTGGTCTCGCTCTATCGACACAGGAATATGTTGATCTCATGATCTTCAAGGATGGAAAGCCTTCCGAGTTCTACCAGAGCTATGTCAAAGACATCCAAGCCAAGATCACAGAGAACGCAGCCGCCGAATTCCAGTGCATCTGGCGTGAGCACTCCCGCCTTCAAGGAGCAAAACCGCGAACGCAAATCTCTGACGAGCTCTCGAGTTCGCTCAATAATCTCCAAGCCGAGCTTGAAAGTTCAGATCTGTTTGATGATCTGCCAAGCAGGAGAGGCGTATTGCGCAGAGCCATCCCGAAGACATTGGTCGACCGTGTTGGCCTCGATACCTTGTTGGAGAGGCTGCCAGAGCCTTACCAACGTGCACTGTTCTCTAGCTGGGTCGCCTCGCGCTTTGTACGTCTTTCATGATGTCGTGGATGCATTCACAATTGACCGTAATTTCGCCCAGATTTACAAATACGGCGTCAATGGTTCGAGCGTGAACTTTTTCCACTTTGCTCGCGATCTTGCGCATTAGAATAGATAGCGTGTTCTTTACTCGGACTTGTATATAGAACTTGAGAGCAGTCAAAAGCAATGTGAACATACCTTGTACAAACAATTTTATGTGTTCATCGAACTTGTCGCCAAAGGACATGATATTACTATATTACAGACCCTCGTCGTACAGCTTACGAGTCAAAGCGACGTAGAACCGCTCCAAGTCGAACTTGGTTGCTAGGTCATTTTTGACCGCTTTCTTGGGTGGAAGGTTCTCTTTCGGAGATGAGGCGTTGCTTGATGTGGGAACATGATCCACGATCCAGTCAAACACCACAGAGAGCTTGTCCGTGGATGCCTTGACGACAGGATCGTTGCGGCTGTCTTGCGCAATCTGTTCTGTTTCCCCGGTGGCCGACGGAGCGATACTGGTTGCCTGGACAAGTTCAAGGCTCTCCGAAGTGCCCTTTTCTTGTTTCTTCCATGCGCCGATGAACCTGGACCAGTCGCCCAACGTCCAACCCTCCCCAGTGACGCGATTTGTGATGTTGCCTATTCCTGATGGCAACTCCACATTCATCTCCATTCCTCGCGCACCTCTTATTTCCCAGTGATCACACCCACTCAAGATACCCAGAAATTCACCCCACCGCGCGCTCTGAACAGTCACCAGTCCATCGTTCCCCCACTCGTCCTCCTGTTCCCATGGCGGGGTGCACGAGGTGTAGGACGCGTATCCGGCTTCTGCTTTCAGTCGTTCCTTGGCTTTCCTCTCGGCTTCGTCGAGGACCATTTTCGGGAGCCAGAGTGGATGCCAAATGTTCATCTCGTCAATGCGGGACGCGACGCTAAAGTACTTGACGTTTGGATCGTTGGGCGTGGACGGGTTGAATACGTCATTCAGGTAGGACGTTGTCAAGTTTGCGTATGCAGGCGAGTCGATGAGTGAAAGGAGGAGGGTGGTAAACGAGGAAGGGAGGGTAGATAGCGACAGACGGAACGCCGTTTCGCGTTTCTCGGACGCGCCGTTCGGGTCTGCCGGCGACACTGGTTCCAAGTCTGGTTGAGCTTGTCGTTCGGAGTCGTTGCCGTGTTGGAATGCGGGCTCAGACTGTCGACGTCCGAGACCAAGATATTGCTGGTCGTGTTGATTTCGTCTGTGTACTTTCTGGGGAACATAAAATGGAATAAGGCTTACTGCACACCAATCCATAAAAGGACTTCCACGGTGGGGTGTACTTATGGAGGTCAACGATAGGGGGACGTACTCGCTTGGCTGAATGTGGCTGATCAAATGTCGACAATCGAGTCCGCCCATGGAGTGGGCCATGAGATTGATACCTCTGCCGCGTGCTCTTTGCTGAAGGATACGATCGAGATTCTCCGCCCTGGACGCAATGGAACCGGTTCTTTGGAAATGTCTGGTGTGTCGGTCACGCTGACGGAATGGGTTGTGCGGGACTTACCCGGGTACGCCCGTGATGATGACTTCGGCACCGAGTTTGCGTTTGAGAATCGACAATACTGACGACCAGTAATGTAGACGTAGGCTAGGGAACGCTGCGGGACCCCTTACGTCGAACCCGTACAATCCTGGGACGAGGTCAAGGGGGGGAACGGGAGAAAATGGGCACATACCATGGCAGAGGACGATAGGATAGCGTGGTGCTCTGGCGGGATCAAAGAGTGTGGGGTTGCTCATTAAGCGATGAATGGTGTCTTGGGGTTCTGTGTTGGCCTGAGGTGGTGCGGGTCGTTGCTCGTCATGTGAGGACGGGGACGGAGTGGACTCTGGGGAGGACTCGCACCCGTGTCCATGTTCCCCTGCGGCGTCTTGGGTGGATCTGCTGTATGTGCGGCACCCGAGATCTATGGAGAGGGCGTCGGCAGATACGAGCCAGGACCAGATGGAGAACGTTGGCGGGCGAGGTGCGAGAGAGAGCGTGGACAAGACGTTGACGAGACGGCGGAGGAGGTGGACGAGCTGGACGGGCAACTTGCTCATCCTTGAACACCACCAAATCAAGCCCGTCCTTGCAGCTACATCTCGATTATGTAACATCATCCAAGTTGCAATGCACCAGGCCAGTTTGGAGGCTGACCGACACCTTTCTGCATAAATACCCCCCCGAGATCGCTGTCACTCCAGGTTCGTCGTTCTGCCCACCATGAAGTCCTTTACCCCCTGCATCGCTGCATTCGCTCTTTTCATCTGCCCCGTCCTAGCCAGCCAGACTTACTCCAGATCGCTGGACATTACAGGCCCTGCATTCTACGACGAGTTCCGCTTCGACAATTCCGCGGACCCAACCCATGGTCGAGTGTATGCTTTCCTCCAACCATGATCTCGTCTGTTCCCATCGCCTTCTTCAGTAAATACGTCGATCAGCAGACTGCACAAGAATACAACCTCACTTATGCCGACGCTGACACATTCATCTTGCGTGCCGACCATACAACGTATCTCATGCCGTCCGATCCCGGTAGAAAGTCAGTCCGCATCATCTCCTACAAACAGTTCTCAACCTTTGTCGCCATGTACGTCCATCGAGCCCTTTTCCAGTCCCTTTACGATCACATCTCTGTAGTTTCGACATACGTCACATGCCAGAAGGTTGTGGGTGAGCCACTTTACTGCGCCTCTCCCGGTTTCATGTCTCAAGATCTCATGACCCGCGCCTAGGACATGGCCAGCCATATGGACTGTGAGTCCTTCACCATTCCAGCAATCGTCGTACGACCAAGTCAATTCTTGTTTGCAGGTAGGGCCTGACTGGCCGAATCAGGTAGGTCATTGTCGGACCCCTCGTTTACAGAACGGCTTTCATCCTTCATAGGGCGAGATCGACATCCTGGAAGGGGTGAATAATATGGCGCCAAATACTGCCACCTTGCACACAGGATCTAGTACGAAATTCACTTTGCACTCTTTTGTCGTCTGACCTTCCCGCCAGACTGCCGCATGTCCTCACCGCGTGATATGACTGGGTTGGTGTCGACGATGTTTATCCTCTCCCCTGTCCCTCACGATCTTCCAGTCAGTCCATTGGCGACAATTGTGCGGCATACGAGACAGGAAATCGCGGCTGCGGTGTCCAATTTTCCGACACGACGAGCTTTGGGGTTCAATTCAACAACAACCAAGGCGGATGGTACGGTGGGGTCCTTCCCAGCAGTAAGAGTGCTAACTCCCTGCCATAGGTACGCTGTGGAGCGCACGGACAGGGATATTAGGGTATGGTTTTGGTCTCGGAGTGATGGTGATGTCCCCAGCCAGGTTGAATATGCGTCCCATGATGTTATTGAACCAGACTCTTGGGTACGCGCTTCTACCGTCGTTGAGCTTACACTCCGGATAACATTCATGCAGGGTGTGCCCGCTGCTGCTTGGTCGAATGACATGTGCGACTTTCCTGAACACTTTGGTCCCCACAATATCATCATCAACCTCACATTTTGTGCGACCGCACCCTCGACTACGCAAGTAATCATACTGACTGACTGACTTTCCAGGCGGAGACTGGGCTGGTGCTGTATACTCCAACTCTGGTTGTCCTGATACCTGCGAAGGTCAGTAGGAATGTGCTACCTAGTTCTGTTCATGTTCACCCTTCCCCCGCAGACTTTGTTAACACAAATCCGGGCAGCTTCCGCAATGCGTACTTTGACTTTTCGTCGATCAGGATATACACATAAGACTGGGATTTGGGTGACTTTCGGGGATTGTATTGAAGGCGAAATACCGGCGGATTTGATACCATGCATGCCGTGGAATGAACTGTGACCCTGTCGTCGACGAAACAGACCACTCCTTTACGAATCATCATTCTTTTGCGATGAGGCCTACTGTACGGGGCCTCTGCATGATTACTAGGTCAGCTGACCTGAATGTACCACGAGCGTTACTTTTTGGACGAGAACGCGTCACGACCTCGATGTCTCGTAAAAAGACAATCCTCTCGGAACCAAATGAGTCGTTAACCGTCGTCCCACGAAGCTCCAACGGCGCCGCGCGTCCCCGACGACCAAGAGATTGTCTCGGAAGCTCCGTCCTGGAAGAACTTTGGTCCATCTGGCGTGCCGACCCACGCGTGCCCTCGGTCAAATCCAGGCGATCATGGGCCATTTCCCGCAACGCAAACCCTCGCCTAGTCGACGGCTGGTTCCTTCGCAGAAAGACCTGTGCGAAAAAGACGGGCCAACCGATCCCAGACGGATCGTACGATCTCCCGCTCGACCTGCCGATTGTGCCGAGACGAGAACAGTCTCCAACCCCTATCGAATCCGAACCTGACACCCTTCCTGACTTGCCCTCCGACGACACGTTAGTTTATCCCGAGGATAATGACGACTTGAACGACGTAGAAGCTTCTTCCGATACTATGTTTGATGAAGACGCGCTCGTGGAACCGAAAAGGATCAAAACTCCTGCATATAAGGAGGCTCCTCAGCAGTCTCCCCCTGGAGACCATCACTCTCAACCTAATTCGAGGTTTGACATGACCTCCTCCCCGCTGACCCTTGACTTCCTTTTGGTATTAGCTTTATTGATCTAGATCGCTGCGATGAGCATGTCTCGTCTGAAAATCCGTTTCTCCTCGTCTGTAGCCAAGGTCGTGGAAAGCCGTCCGACTTTACGTGTATACTTTGTTCAATGCAAGGTGATACCGAGTGTCTCTCCGAACAAATCTGCATATATGCGTCACTCTGACACTCTGGCACCTCAGACAAGGTTATATCTAACTCTGATGCGTCGCCCGATTCGAGGGTAGACTCATCTGTTCGGTGTCCACGTCTCGAATTCTTTCCCGATGCGTTTTCAGAGCTCTCCGCCATCCCGTTCTTGTTTCGCACTCCACGAATCGTACGTCCAGACAATGTTATCAGTCATCAAAGTGTGGGAGACTGGACGATCGTCGAGGACGAGCTAGGGCGTCTGGTAAATGAGGGGGGACTCGATTTTTCTTTCCTTGACGTCCCACACCTCGTTGCCATGGAGCTACTTAATTGAGTTTGACGTCGTACCCGTTTCTTTATTCCACGTCCTCATGTTACTCGACTTTTGTACGTTCCGCAGATCCATCTGATGTATTGTGTTTGACGCTTGTTTCATCCGTCAGTCGTATCATCAACCTTGAGGTATTTTGTTCACCCCTAAACCCCTGGTGAACAGAGAGGTGTGTATACTTTCGGGTTCGTCG